>JASANF010020937.1:0-19533 GCA_030248245.1 Trissonchulus sp. WLG1_4 | reverse complement strand
ATTTTCTTCAATGATCTGTTTTTAGTAGAATATTAATATGCTGGAGAAGAATTTTACTTTTGTTGTGTCACGTCGTAGCATGTATAGCGCAAGTAGCGGGGGGGTGGGGGGGGGGCGTTTTTCAGCTGGAAACGTATAATAGCGCAAATAGTGCAGTAGCGAACGTAGGGCGGGGGGGTAAAATCTCGGTGCTCGTGCACGCTTACACGCGACATCTACCACAAACTGGCCCTGACGGAACTGGTCGTTTTTTGCCTTTGGCAAATAAACGATCACATGGGAAGAGTCTGGTGGAACTGTCAGGTCCTGGAATCCGAACTGCGCGAGTTTGGAGTAGCGAAATGATCCAGCGTAGGCCAAAACACAGAACAGGCAATATGGCGCAATTGTACCAGACTCTTCCCTGGCGTTCTGTTTAACGAACGACAGCAAAAGAAGAATGTCGGCCGTGACTGGGCATTTTCTCAACAATTGGCCGGCTCAGAAGGCGTCGCAGACCAACCACAACCATGGTGATTGCCGGGTTAGTGGTGGGATCTAGGACAGCCGCGAAGTTGTGCGCCCACTTAATGGCCGCCATATGAACGACCACCGAGGCGGAGGATCGGTTTTGCTGACATAGGCTAGTCAGAAAGCTGGCTACGTTCCACGGGTGTGCTGGCAGGATTTTGAAAACACCGAGAACGTTGGACGCAAAGGTCTGGAAAGAGCTGAGTGCTCGAAGGTAAGAACGGAGGGTGGAGGAAGCGACACTATACAAGGCTGCCACAATGATAGGGTGAGCTGACCACCATAATAACCTGGCTCGGAGCATGTCGTTGATCCAAGGGGTAGCTCGAAATAGTGCTGAAAAAGAGATACATTATCTTAGGGTGAGAGGGTAAGAAAGGATTCGTGTGAGGTCAGACGACTGATGGAGTCGACTGAACGCGTGCTACTTGCCGTGGGGATGCGCTGAATACTGAAAAGATACACTGTACTTCGTTCAGTGGTAGCTCATTTGCATAATTCTATCAATATGCAAATGAGCTTAGTCGCGTCACCATCGACTCAACAGGGACCAAGTACGTATTAGCCTGATGCAGGCTTGCGTCTAATACCACTTGGTCCCTACTGAGTCATGGGTGATGCTTAGGTACTCGGTAAATAACCTAGCAAAGTATAAATATATGTGTTTGGATGCTGCGTGTGAGCACCCTGCTGGCAAATCGGCCCAGCTGCCGACAGAAGCACAGATGTACAGAATTGCTGTGAACACAACCTTCACTTTTTTAATTGCAATATCAAAATAACAAATAACAGATAGGCTTGTTAGTGCTTTTCGTGGCTGCCGTGAGAGGCTTGAACAACGGGCAAGTCTGCTTGTTGTTGTCTCTGTAGACTGGCATCAGATTCTTTTTGACAGCGAATTGCTAAAAAAAATAGCATACTTAGGATCGAGGAACGGCACATTATTCTGGCGCCCATGCATGATTAAGCGCCAGGCTTGGGGAATTGAGAGCACCTCGACTACACAGGTATCAAACGGGGACTGCCTAAGTAAAGGCCATACGGGCGCGGAGTGCCAATCCGAAATAAGTAGTGTCATCTGATATCCGATATTACAAAAGTTGTTTAATACTTTAACCGCGAGTTTTGGAGGTGGAACGGCCCATACATTTTTGCGTTCCCATGGTATAGAGAGACCATCGACGGCAAAGGCCCCCGGGGATCGAAACCTTGCACGAAATTTTGGGACTTTTGCATTTGTGTGACTAGCGAAGGCGTCTAGAGTGTGAGGCCCGAACTTTCGATCTAGAAAGTCAAATAGGGCGGACCCCACCTGCCAGTCGTAACAGTCTATAAAGCGAGAATAATCATCAGCTGTGCTGTTCAGCTCTCTCGACAGAGGTCATGAATTTTTATGGCTAAAGGCTGTAACTGTTGGTTCATACTTCCTTTGGACGTAACTGTGGCTGCAACCTGGCTGTCAGTGTGACACAGCACTGTTGTACCCCGAGTCCATAGATCTTGAAAGGAGAGTATGCCTAGCCAGACCGCTAGCAACTCCCGAAATCCAGAACTAGACTGGACTTCGGTGGGTGTGAGTGAACTCAAAAAAAGCTATGGGTGGATTTCACAAAGGTGGTTTAACTAAACCATGGTTTTACGTACGTTTTTATATGATTTGCACATAATTTCATTACGAAATATCGCCTGATTCGTTACAAATTTTTTAGATTTTCTTAATCCATGGTTTTAGCTCAGTTGAAATTTCAAACCTGCGGCATAGCAGGTCTCTATTTTGCTGAAATTTCAACTGAGCTAAAACCATGGTTTAAAAAAATCTAGGAAATTCGTAACGAATCAGGCGATATTTCTGTTATGCAAATCATATTGACGTATAAACATTTATTTTGTTAACCATTTTTTTTTTTTTTTTTTTTCTTTTGTGTCCTCTTTTCTTTTTCATTTGCTTAACTAGGGTTGCGGCCCCTGCGTCTGCACCGGCGTCAGAGAACACTGTTAGTGCGATGGGCGCAGAGGGGAGGTGTGATTGTGTGTTAGTTCATAATCCCAGAAATGTAGGTCTTGACGAACGCTGGCGGGAACTGGGCAATATGAATCCCAGTCGTGAGCTAAGCTGACAGTTGTGTAAAAACTACGAGTGCGAAGGAGAATGGTTGCTTTGAAAATAGGTCGCAAGGCCATAAGTTTGCCAGCTAGGGTTAAAAGAGCAGGGGCAGTGCAAGGTCGCGTAGTAAATAACCGAACCTGAGCTATCAGTTTGGGAAGTTTTGATTTGGCCAGAGAAATTGTGTGATCGCTGGAATTATAATAATAATAATAATAAATTTTTGGGGTTTTGGGGTTGTTTTTGGCTTTGTTCCCTGACTTTATTTAAAGTCGTATCATACATTTTTGTTTTTTTCCGCCCGGTGGGCGGGGGCGCCCGGCGCCTCCTGGCGCTCGTGCGGGTCGTGTGCCTTTGTTTTTTGTTTTGCCGTTTCTTTGCCGCTGGGCCTTTTTGTGCTTTTGCTGTTGGAGCATATGCTCGTTTACTTCCCCTGTTTTTTTATCAATTTTAGTTTCTTTGGGATGGGCTGATTTTTGGTTGTAAGGTCTTATAATTAGGCGGATTAATTGTTATAATTTATTTAAGTGTATTAGAGCTAAGCTTATGTTCGTTTAGTATAAACGACTAACAGTTATATTATTATTTCAAATTCTGGACAGTCTGTTTAAATAGCTTCAAACAAGTTTGCACTCTGTTTAACATTTGTTGGTAAGAAATTCCACATCATTGTGCAAGTGGCGGTAAAATACCGGCGTTGTGCGTTAGTTCTGCGTTTGGGCATTAGAATCCTATAATCTGTGAATTGCCTGTATCCACGGTGAGCCAAGGAAAATAACGATGCAATATTAGGTGGAAAGCCGTTACGAACTGCCGTATATACTAAAGTTAAGCATCGGTTTCGGCGGCGTTGATTCAGTGTTTCCAAATTCGCAGCTTTTCGTGGTGATACAAACCAAGGTGTTTGAAGGAGTTGGCGAAGAGCAATATTTTGGAATTCAGCCAGAAACCTAGAAATTCCAGAGACTGTACAGGTTTTAGAATGCACTTGTCTACATTTAGAACGAAGCCAGATTTGGTTATAATATTTGTAGCTAACAACAGGTTTGCTTCTAACTGAGGAGCAGACCGAGCCACTATGAGAATGTCGTTTATGTATGCTACTGTACATATTCCTTGTGCTCTCATGAGCTTAACTAACGGCCTCATTATCTTAATAAACACGTAGGTTGCTGTGGTAATTCCGAAAGGCAGGCAGGTGTAGTAGAAAAACATAGTTTGGTCACCTATCTACCAGGAGAATCCCAGATACTTTTGGTCTGAGGGATAGATTCTGACGTGATGGTACCCGCACTTTAGATCTAACTTGGCCATGTAGGCTCTTTTGTGAATGTAATCTAGAGCTACATCTAAGCCTTCAAACTTTACCGCATGTCTAATTATGTAGTTATTTATAAAGGAGCAGTCTAAAATCAAGCGAAGTTTTGTGGGTTGCACTGCGACGGAAAGGGGGTTCACGCAGTGCGGGGGAAGAGTGCTAGCCTTAATGACTCCTTGTTGCAATAAAGAAGCAATTTCAGAACTAACGAAGTCGGGATGGCGCTGCGTAGAACTGTTATTTGGTATGACGACTTGAGGGGGGTTTCTATAAAGGGGATTGAGTAGCCTCTACTAACCCATGCTAAAACGTTGGGCGTGGGATGTATAATTTCCCAAAACATAATATGGTTTGTCAGATTCCCACAGAAAAGTCCTAAGGCAGCCTTCCCTCTATGTAAAGCTACTAGCCTAGTCATAGACATACCCTGCAATAGGCTCTGGTTTGTATCCGGTGCATTACTCGTTCTGGCGGCTTGAGGTCTGTGGTCTGGACTGCGAGCTGGGGCCGCCCCTGGTGCACTCTCGGGCGGAGTGGCCAATTGCTCTGCAGCTGAAGCATTTGCCTTTGGCAATGATGGCATTGTGGATTCGTTCCCTCTGGTTGAGGATAGCGGAGGACGAGATGGAGAGTTCCCTCGCCCCCCATTGCTGAAAGGGCTGCCCCGTTCCCTTGCCCCCCGATGTGGACGGCCTCTGTCCCTGAGCCGTCATCATTTTGACGGCCTGGCGAAGCCCCTGTTGGATCTCTGTGGAGAACCCTTGACCAAGGACCCGTTTCCATGGCCGATACGGTAGGCCAACCAAACTTGTCTGCAATCAATAAGGTCTGCTGGCGATCCTCGGCACGGGTTAGGGCGTCATCCAGGATCTTAGTGGCTTTTTTGATGCGTCTGGATCGGCTTCTGTTGGTTTTGGCTAGGACTTTGGAGGCTTCGGTGAGCAGCGTAAGCAATTCCTCACTGTAACAAAGGGCCGTATTAGTCACATGCTAGAAGTTAGTTACATCCAGGTTCGCACTGCGACATCTTGCTGCAGTGAGCAGAGCACTGATTACTACATCGTGACACTACTGCTTTACATTGTTTGATAGTGCTGAAGTTCGATTCCTCAGATCAATCATGCGACTTTCGTAACTTAATCAAACTACAGGACACACTTGTTTATGAACAGCTTGAATTTGGATCCTCCAGATTGATCGTAAGAGTTTTCCTACATAATTACACACGACATACACCATTACACTTATCAAAACACTCAGTTTCGCGCAGCTGCTGCGTTTGTGCTTTCCGCATGTACGGCCTATGCAAGAAATAATCGCTTGAGCAGTTTAACGCTAAAATTGGCTGATATCTGTGAGTAAATCAGTTTTGCCAGATGGTTTAAAAAAACTGGGAGAGTCAATCCAACAACATTTTGTAAGGCTTACTTTGTTTTGAACTGATGTTCGTGAGCTAGTTGCCGAAATTTCACCTGGTATGACTTCGGCAGTTTCACCATCTTCTGTTTTTTTCTGCGCTTGTGATCACTGGAGGACAATGACGTTGACGGTGACGAGGAGATATAATACATAATCTTGTCTGGTCCCTACACAACAAAGAACTAACTTTTTGGTGAAAATTTGTTGAGACCAGATAGCATGGGTGTAAATAATCAATAATTTCGCCGTTTTTTTCTGACAGACAAATTATGTAAAACTAACCGTGATATTATTGGACATGTCTTAATATCTTTAAAATTTCTTCTGTTTCAAAATCAACACAATCTAAATCAAGTAGAACAAGAAAATGTTGGAATTCATCAGCGCCATCGGAACGCTGCCATAGTAGCGAGCTTTTGACAAAGACAATTTCTAAAAATCCAACGTTAAAATAATTTAAGGTAATAAAAACTGTCTTGGTACCATGGATGTCTTCATTTGACAGGCAATCGTTTGTTGCAAAACGGTTTGATAAGATTGCAAATATAAAGGTTTGATAAATCCAAAATACTTGGTGGAATCAGTAAAGGTATATCTGGGCATGTAAAGATATGTAAATTTGAATCATAAAAACACGGTAAAAAATTTGCTTTTGTAAAAACCAGCTCTTTCTCATCCACGACTTTGGGCGAGGTTCATTAATAGGTGGTTGCACCACCTATTCATGTGTTACATTTTTTAGTGTGAAAAAACCTACACGAGTTAAATTATATGCGTGGGTTAATAAACTTTCTTCTATATTATGCGAGAAGTACTACTTTAGACTCAGACTTCACTGACGATCTCTTCTCCTTAGGTTCACTCTGACTCTATTATCAACACAATACTGACCGTTACGTTACAAAACATACGTTTAGGGTTTGCGTATATAGGTACTTGCTGATACACAGTACCAATATCACAATTTTAGCTAGCTTTCTGATTATGTCGGATCTGTATGCTCAACTCAGCTCAGTATGGTAGCAGAGGTTAGAAATGTTTTTGCGGGCCTCCACCCTTCGAAAATGGAACCGAGTACCTACAGAAGACTAAACTACAGAGATCCGTTTAGGTCACTTAAGGATCCTAGTCCAACCTCGTAGTTAAATTCAATACCTCTGCGTGCTAAACTCAGTCAAAATGCTTACGATCGCCTGAGCGTACGTAAACACAAATAATACACTAACAGTTCTACCTCCACAGGCGATCGTGTTTACCTAGAATATACTGTTCTCTAAATGATAAAACACACCCTTTGATTTTGACTAAGTTCTCGCTAAGCTGATAATCAACGTGTGGATCACTCAAAAGTTAGCCTAGCCTGTAGTTCTACTTAAACTTTCACTTGAGCAACTGGTCACAGGAGATTTAAACTGCTCGGACAAACTTTTCTGCCCATCGTGATTCAGGGGAACACCAAGGCTGAGGATAACAGGAAGCTATGCCTTGTTTCAGAGGCTTAGCTCAACTCTGACGCCTGCTTTTTTGGGACAACTAACGAATCAACTCCCCAATGCTAAATCAAAGACCAAAACTTTTCCTTCACTTTTTGACTGTCAGCTCGAAACTCTAAGTCGTGCTAAAAACTGTGTGTGACTCGTGTAGTTCTACGTGACATGAAAAAAATGGCATAAGCATAATATATATAGAAAATACGGTCTCAGAACGCTCTTTTCATGCCTACGATTCCATTCAAATTCTGCTAATTCTTACAGTTTAACTTCTAATAACTTCTGCTATGATACTCCGAATAACTTCAAACTTACCACAATTCTTCTCTAGTTTATGCTTTGCAATTACGTGTAAATTATGTCCCCCAAAACCAAACCATTACTTGGTTATAACTCGATAAACTTTGCTAAATACTTTTTTTAGCTTTCAGCTAGCTCGCCAATATTTGGGCTAATATTTTGACTTAGCCCAAATATTGTTTATAAACAGCTGCTGGGCTTTATCTTACTTTCAGAGTTTCAGGGGGACACAAAAAACACTGCTTAAATATGCTTAATTACGGACTAATTATACACGATCCTCAGACAATTCAGATAATTATCAATACCGACAATTATTACGGACAAATAGGCAATATTACACGACAAGCGGCCGCAATTATTCACAAGGAGCAACAGGGAAAGGGGCGGATGCTGGTTTAGGACATTTTATTCCACACTTCAGATCTTACTGTATTCATACTTCACTTCAGGGGGGAACTTAGGGCTTACACAACTGACGATTGACCGAATCAACCGCTCTCGCACGGACATAGGGGGAAAATTAGGGTTTTAGGAAATAGGCTAAACGGGGATTCTGCCGAGAGTGTGGCCTCATTCTGCGCCACGTCCAAACGTTTAACTACAAATCGAACGTACGTACTCAAATCGAACCGGTAGCTCACTTCTTGCAGCTATGTACAACCAAAATTAGGTAAAACCTGTATCAATCAGGGAGCTCGTTAACCCTGTTTTTTTTTTACAATTTAATCTTCACTTTTAATCAAAGCAGTTCAACTTTAATAATCTAATTCAACATTTAAAGATGCTTTTAATTGCCATGTATAAGAACATAAAATTGATGTGCGTTTAATTTTCAATCCATTTTTTGCTGTACAATATACCTCATACAAAAAGTGAAATGATTTGTTTAAAAGAAATGGTTCAAGCAAACTGTTTTTTTAATTTTTGCTGTGCATGTTTTTAATAATTACATTACAATATTTACAATTATATCATACCTGTCTTGAAAAAACTGTGCAATAACTAACTTCAATAATTAAGTGCACGCTGCTAGATTCATAGCGTGCATTAGAATATAGTTATTGCACTGCTGTAGACGTGCATTTAAGGGGGCGCTCCGGGAATGGGGGTTACATCGAAAATTGGCAAAAGTGTTGGCAAATGTCAAACTTTACTATACATATATGTAGTATGGCACAAAAGAACACTGGAGGCAAAAATTCAAATGACGTGATTATGTCACGTGACTCCCAGAGCACCAAACGTGAGTGAATTTTCGGCAAACGATAACTCTGCTTATACTTTGCGTATAGTCACACTTTATATACCAAAATGTAGCTTATGTGCTTTTCTAGTTGAACATTATTTTGGTTTCTAACATTTATGTCAAGTTTGGATAAAAAGTGTCATTATGTATTTTCGAAGTCGAACTCTGAGCAATAAAATTCATATAAAAAAATTTCTAAGCTTTATTTTAAAAAACTAAAAAATTGTTCAACTGCGCAGAGCCTAAGGCTATAATTGTGCAAAATTTTGTAGAAAAATCTTTTACCAGCATTTTATAATCGAATGCCAAAAAATTGGTTTTGTATTCACACAGCGTATATTTGAGTCTACTGCTTCTGCAAATGGTTTCATGTGCAATTTTTTTGCACAAAACGCAATAAAATTGCTTTAATTTTTCATTACGACCAATAAAATTTACGTATCGTCTGTTTGCAAAACCTCAAAAAGCGTTGATGCACTGGCTTACTTGCTGAATTTGTGTAAAAGTCGAATAAAATCAGTAAATTGTCCAATTTTTTTCAAATTTTTTGCTATGGAGATATGCACGTCAAACATCAGAAATGGTATTTTGGGCAACTTTCCTTCAAGAATAATAGGTCATTTTGGCTGTTTTTAAAAAATACGGCCCAAATCCTTGATTCCCAGAGCGCCCCCTTAAGGTGGCGCTCAGGGGAACCGACTTTGGCGTTTAATTGTTTTCAGCGACATTTTTGACCATAATGTCTTGAAGGAAAGTTGTTCAAATTGAAAATAGCTTTCATTTGATGTGCATATTGTGATAAAAAAATTTAAATTTTTTGGACAATTTTGCAGCCGTAGCAGAAAAAAAATTTTGTTTCCATATAAAATGATTACTCATATCATTGAAATATGCGGTTTCTTAGCTTTAAATTGATGTATTAAACTTAAGAATACGTTGAAGTTTTGCTGAGTTATTTAGCCGTAAAAATAGCAAATCCAAAATGAAAAACCTACAAAGCTGATAAATCTTCGAAAATGTCAAATTTTTGATTTAATATCTTAAAAAATTGAGTATGGCTTTTTGTAACTTTTTCAACGGAAATGTGCAGTCCTAGAAAAGGTCTAATTTTTGAAAAAGTGAAACGTGTGGGCAAACCTTACATTTTTGCGTAGCGAAATCGACTACTTTTTTTGGACCTGGGTCCCAGCTGCCGTTTGCGATTGAGTAGAAAATTGGCACAATGAAAGAAAGAATATAAATGCAGACGTGAAAGTTTTTCGATTTTCAAATTTTGGTCCGCAGCACTTTTTGTAGTCGCTCAAACACGACTGATTTTTGAAAGATAGATTTTTTGCAAAATCAAAAATAAAAATGAAAAATCGAAGATTAATCACGTCTAGATTTTTGAGAGATTTTTCTATTGATACCAAGATCATCAAAATCGGTTGACGTTTCGCTGGGCTAGGTCAAAAACAAAATTAGTGTGAATAGGAAATTCGACATGGTCATAAAATTTGACACATTCACATTAAAGTGCTGAACTGTATTCTAAATAGGTTTTTTGATGTCTCTTTGATATACAACTAATGTGGTATTGCTATTTATTGCATGAGCTGAGTGCCAAACATGAGTTTTGTTGCTGAGCGCTACCTTAAATTGACTTATCGCACTGTTATTTCACGGCAGTCATAATATAAGTACATTATATTATTTTTTATAGTGTGCACTCACAAACATCTGTACTGGCACGTAAAGCCATTTCGCATAAACTCGTGCGCTGCGCCCGCTCGTTCATGCACTTGGCGCTTCACGTAACAGTGCATATAAAATACTGAGTGCACGTTACATCGTGCTTTAACCTATACTTAAAAATACCGATATACCTATTGTATTTCGGTCTCATGCAGAAACTACTGCTTTATTTGACAAAAAACCACACTACACGAATCACGAGAATGAGACAAAGTGAGAAATGAGTATTTTAATTAAAACGCATACGCAGCTGTTACTGTTTTTCAAGCTTCTAAAATAATTACATACTTGTAAATGTATGGCTTGTGAAGGAATATTTTTCTTGCTGAAAAAGTTTTACTCTCCTTGCAGCAAGGAATTTTCGATGATTAGCCCCAGTGTATCGAAAAACGATGAATTTCGACAAAAATTGAATTGTTCAGGAAAAGGTATAAATCAATTTTTTTTCGCTTGGAAAGTGCTAAAAATGAACTCAGCGCATGCGAAAACCTATAAAAACGTGTTTTCACGGTGAAAAATTATCAGTTTGAATTCCCCCCCCGCCTCAGTTGCACCGCCAGTGCCAGTCATCGTGTAGATTCTGTGCGTAACACGTTAGTACATAATCGCTGATGCATTGACAAGCAATATGGGTGAAAATTTTAGTCTAAATTAGTCGGTTTTAAGGTGGCGCTCCTGAAATGTGACTTTTCGGACAAAAGCAGTCTGGGGCCAATTTTAGGTGCACAATGGCAAGCTGGTGTAAAAGTATGACTAAACACAAAAAATGAAGTTGATTGAGACAAATTAGCATTCGCTGTAGACCAAACGTGAGTCGAATTTCGGCTTGCGATTTCTCTTCACAACTAATTAGCTGTTGCACAACCAATAGCTCATTTTGCTCGCCTTGACGTGATCGAGCGGTCGCAAAAAGTCATTTTACATGGATATGATCGACATATTGAGAAACACTAAAATCGCGATTTTCGCAAAACATAAATTTGACTAAATTTTTTAAATACTATTGATTTACTCAAAATTATGTGCCAAATTGCGTTTTTTGGGTTTTTTTCGTCGTTGTCGTTGTCGGCAGAATGAGACCAAAGGTTGTGTGGTATTATGTGCCAAATTTTAACTTTTTTTGTTGAGCCAGTTTTTTGAAATCGCAAGCCGAAAATTTGCGTTTGTATTCATACGCACTATATTTCTGTCTCATGCAAAAAAATATTGCGTTAGTTCACAAGAAAAATACACTACACTCAATAAAACATCGAAAATTTTTAAGTATGTTTCAGTAAAACACAGCTGCTAGTGTTTTTCAGCCTTTCAAATTCATTACATACGTGTAAATGCACTGGCTTGTGAAGGCGTTTCCGTGAAAATCTATTTTTCTTACTGAAATTAGCTCAAAAATTTTCAAAAATTTTTTTATGTGATATTTACATCAAATTGGAGGAAATTCACTTCTGAACAACTTTTGTTCTTACGATGCATGTTTATTTTTGCGCGTTTTCAAAATAATGGCCAAAACCCACATATCAGGACTTCAGGAGTGCCACCTTAAAAGAGGCTCCTGCTCCCACAGGAAACCCAAACCCCCGAAAACAGCAAGATTATTGCAAGAAAATTATAAGATCTTTTTTGCAAAACTGACAACTTGCAGCGTTCATGCGAAGATCACCCACAATTTTGACCAATAACCCGAACTTATTGACCATTTTTCAACTAATTATCTGTCAATTTTCTTACAATTTTCATCCAAATTTCGATCAAAGATCATCAACGTATCAGCAAATTTTCAGCGAATTATCTTATTGGTTTCTCACGAATTTCACTCAAATTTCCCAGAAATATCATCCAATTATCAGCAAATTTTCAACAAATCATCTTACAATTTTCTCACGAATTTCGCACAAATTTCCATAAAATATCATTCAATTATCATAAAATTTTCAACAAATTTTCTTACAATTTTCTTAAAAATTTCACCAAAATTTCAGCCAATTTTCCTTTAATTATTAGGCTGAAATGTAGCTTGTACTCAGAGTTTGTAATAATTTTATGAACTTTTCGACAGTTTTTGTATTGGTTTTAACAAGTAATAATCAAGAAAATAATGTTGTTTTCGAAATCTTCAATTTACATTTGGCGTCATTGCTCAGGCCATGGGCAAGAATTTAAAAAATGGATCACAGAGGTTGAGATATGACGTTAGGCTATCGAATCATGTAAAAATTAGCTTCGTCAGCGTTAACAAAAATTTCGAGCAAAAGGACGCTTTGCAACCACAAAAAACTTTTTTTGCGCTTATGATTTACACGTAAAATTGAATTTTTGGGAGCCTCAGTAAAAATTTGGCAAAAGCATTGGTTCCAGTTTGTTACATCTGCGATGCGCATTCACTGGGGCTACATTGTGTGCAAATCTGAAGCGAATCGGAGAACCTAAAATTTTCGCTTTTTCAGGTAGCCCCCCCCCCTTAAGTAAGGATGTTCTTTGTTCGCTTTTTGGTTAATCGATTTGTTGTTTTGTAGTTGTTGCCATGATTTAGGCCCGGTTATGTCTTTTAAATATTTCCATAGGTGCACATAGAGGAGAGTACGGGGGGGAAGGTATTCACATGAGCCATGTTTTTGGAACATGTTTAAATTTAGACAACGATAAGGGGTGATGTTCCTTATATTTCAAATTTGGAAAGTTTGACCCCCAGATCCACTCCAGTATATACACTTATGGCCATAGGCCACATGTCCGTCGAGCTGACCAAATTACAACATAATCACCCCACAGATAAGTTTTGAGGTTTCGGGCACTTGTTTTTTTAGCACTACGGAGGGGGACTTGTCCCGATAGTTCAAATTTGACGTGGTGCTTTTCTGGATACTCCAATGGGAGCTTTACATGTTGTTCCTGCAAACATACACTTTAGGTCGAACATAGTTAGAACATTCACTGATTAGTATTAGAAAGTCGTCGTATGATTTAACGATAATTAAGCATAGTTATTTAGAAAATAGTTGAATTTTGTCAGGATATTTAGTGAAAAAATTATGAATAGTAAATACAAATTGGACTGAAAATAGTAGGATATTAGTAGGATAATAGTAAGAAAATTATAGGAAAATAATGGGATAAGTTTAAGAAAAGTATTAGAAATCAAGTAGATATGAATATAAATTTCGTAGGAAAAAAATAGGATAATTTGAGGAAATCAGAACGAAAAGTTTGTGATGATTGACTGAAATATTTAAGAAAAAAAAGGGGTTAATGGTACGATCGTTGGACTGGAAATGAGTTATTTTGTGGATATTTATAAGAAAATTGTAGGAAATTTTTACGAAAATTATAGGGTAATTGAGGTAGTTTTGTAGGATAATTAGCAGATGTTTAGCAGATTTTTCTAAGATAATTATGTGTTTATTTGTTGATATGTCGCTCATATCTTAATGATAAATTTTCCAAGGTTTGGGTTTCCTGTGGCCCTGCTCCCAATTGCCCAGCATGGGAACGCTGCACTGCTGCAGTTCCAGCTTTTTTCAGCTGCTTCAGCTTTTTTCCAGCTGCTCTAGTTTTTTTGAGCTGCTCGAGCAGCTGGAAAAAAGCCGGAAATGTCGAAAAAAAGCTGCAGCTTTTTTTTCAGCTGCACGAGCAGGTGAAAAAAAGCTCAATGTAAACACGGCCAGTGGCGTAGCCAGGGGGCGGGGCGGGGGGTCAAGGTTCGGCAGGGGGGGGGGGGGATATAGGTCCACTATTTCCCCCCCCCCCCCACCTGCACTTGATCCGGTTTTCGGACGCGCTGAGTTCATTTTTAGCCCTTTCCAAGCAAAAAACGTGGATTTATTGCTTTCGAAAAAAATCAAATTTTGTCGAAAATCATCATTTTTGGACATTCTGGGGCTAATTTTCGAAAATTTTCACCGATTCGTAATATCAGTCTGGGGCCGGTTTCTCAAAATTACCTGCAGGTGAAGTTAGGCTAACTTTACCCACAGGTAAGGTGAAGGTAAAGTTAATTCTGTGGGTTAAGGTAAAGTTAAAATTGAAAACAAGGTTAACGTTGACGGTTGAGGTTAAAAATTTGCACAATACATTAACTTAAGCTGCGAAACAAGATAAAGCACTTTTCTGGACCGAATCTTAAGAGTAACCTTTGCTATCACATTGGCTTTGGGTAAAGTTAGCCTAACTTTACCTGCAGGTAATTTTGAGAATACGGCCCCTGAAGTTTGATCATCATAACGTAACTTATAATAATATATTTAATTCAGCTTTGTTTTCAAAATATTCTGCTCATTTATACCAAAAAATGTTAATTTTTCAAACTATATAATAGGCGAAATATGCATCGTTAAACTGAGCTCACATATAAATTGTTATTGTTTCTTTTTGCATAGACAATAAATTATTTAAATTTTCCGACAAAAAATAGCCATTTTTAGTTAAAAAGAGCAATTTTTAATAATGAATACCATAATTACGAATTCAAAACGTCACTGCTGCTCAGCATCACGCTGGCGCTGACAGCCAATTTCGGTTCAAAAGGGCAGCTTTATTTATGGTTCTGCAGTAGCAAGTATCCTTTTATTTGATGCAAGCAAATAAGACTAAGCCTTTTCTAGCCCACCTACTAAGCCTGAGCCTACGCACTGAGGCTCAGCCTGCAGTGGCGTACCCAGGGGGGGGGGCTAGGGGGACATCAGCCCCCCCCCCCCTTCGCGATTTTAGCCCCCCCTTCGCGATTTCAGCCCCCCCCTTTTTCACTTTTTTCATGTGGTCCCCCTTTGGTTTTAAGACACAGAAATTTTTCCGGCACGTCCCCAATTGACAAAAACTACACTGAAATTTCAAAAATTTTCTTTCGAGGGGAGCTCGCCCCTACCTTAATTCATTACTGCTATAATGTATATACATGACTTTTATCTGCTATGGTGTATTAATAATGAGTATATAATGCTGACAACTATGATTGGTATTTAGATATGCTTTGTATGGCTTTTAATTAAAAACCGTGCGGTGGGTTTGAGCGGAGGCAAGACGGCGGACAGTGAAGGAGATATAGGGGATATATAGGGGATATATATATACTCCCCCCCCCATTTGCCCAAAACATAAGAAACTTTTGGTAACCGCAGAACAGAAAATAGCCGTAAATTGATGAAATTTGGCCTCAAAATCGCAAAAAATTTTCCGGAGGCTGCTCGCCTCTGACTTTACGTCGCTTTGCGTTGTCATCTCGCTGGGGTTGTTCAACGTTCAGCAAAATTTTTAAACAAGATTGTCCCCTCCTTAAGTTTTAATTGCACGGCCGAAAAAAATGTCCCATACGTCTCCAATTTACCAAATTTAATTTTGGCTAACAATAAAAAAATCTCGAATTTTTTGCTGCAGGCTGCCGCTATTAGGCCCCTGAAACCACCCTGCTTAGAATTGCTTTTTCAATGCAAATTTTATTTCGAAAATCGAAAAAAGCTTCAGCTTCTGGGGGCTGCCGCCCCCAGACCCCTGCAACCACTAGAATTTTACAACGAGTGTTATTTAGAATTGCTTTTTCGTACCTTAGAATTGATTTTTCAATGCAAATTTTGCTTCAAAATTCTAAAAAAGGTCCAGCTTCTGGGGGCTGCCGCCCCCAGACCCCTGCAACCACTACAATTTTACAACGAGTGTTATTTAGAATTGCTTTTTCGTTGCTTAGAATGAATTTTTCAATGCAAATTTTATTTCGAAAATCGAAAAAAGCTTCAGCTTCTGGGGGCTGCCGCCCCCAGGCCCAGACCCCTGCACCCACTACGATTTTACGACGAGTGTTGTTTAGAATTGCTTTTTCGTTCCTTAGAATTGATTTTTCAATGCAAATTTTGTTTCAAAATTCTAAAAAAGGTCCAGCTTCTGGGGGCTGCCGCCCCCAGACCCCTGCAACCACTATGCATGCAATCGGTTAAAAAATTCTAAAAAGTTAACCCTTCTGCAGTAGGGATGGAAGTCTCGGTTTTTTTTCCGAGACCGAGACCGAGACCGAGACCACGAAACCGAGACTACCGAGACCGAGACCAAATTCCGAGACCGACAAAACCGAGACTTTAGGTCATTTTTTGTCATTTTTTTACCTATCGATTTGATGACTTTTTACAAGTTTTTAGGTAATATTACAAGACCATGGTCATACACCTTATGCATAAATAACAGCTATATACATCACGACAATTTTGGTTACATTGCTGGTTCTTTCCCCCGTTTGTGTGGGACTGTGGGACCATGTCCTCTTGAATATCGGAAAATTTTGACCTCTGTTTCAAAACAGACGCAATTTGTCCTTGTACTTGCCAGGAAATAGCAAATTTTGACACTTTTTGACACTGTTTGGCTCGAATTTAGTTAAAAATAGCTCCGATTGTACTGGAATTACCAACCACTGTTCTGCTAGAATACACCCAAGATAGAAAGGGTTTGGCTCAAAAATTAGACCTGCGCGCCGTGACGCTCTTTCATTCTTTGCCTCCGGCGTGACACCCCTGTGAGTGGGGCCCCCTCAATCCCCTGAGACTAAATTTTAGTTGGAAGTAGAGTCTTCCCTTTTCATCTATATACCGAACTGCATGTGTCACCGCATAGTTCTTAGTAGTGCGTTTAGTTGAACTTTCACAGATTTTTTTTTATTTTTTGCTAAACTCCTACTAATTGGAAATTACAGTTAAGTATGTGAAGCCATCTAATGGCATAAAAAAGTTGACCAGCCAAACACTAATACTAAAGCATAAACTATAATAATAATCACACAGATAGACTTGAAAGATTATATGAAATAAGAAACCTAATCATAAACATATATACATTTTTGTGGATGTACTGTGTTTACTGATAAACTAAACAAGCGCGGTAAAGTTGTTTTCAGAAAAAATTGACAGAATCTCACTGTTTGGTGTGAAATTTTGGTGAAATGAACACTTCCGAAAAAAAATTCCTTACAAAAATATAAACCAAAGGGGGGACCACAGGAAAATTTTTCACAGATTTGAAAAACCGAGACCGGGTACAAACCGAGACTTTTCGACTACCGAGACCGAGACCGAGACCGAGACCGAGACTGGGCTAGTCTCGGGTTTTGACCGAGACCGAGACCGAGACCAAGACCGAGACTTCCATCCCTATTCTGCAGACTGTTGAACTGCGTGCGTGTTTAAAGTCCCACCCCCACCCCCCCCCGGTCGTCGACTATCAGTTCAGCCCCCCCCCCCCCCTTCGCGAAATCCTGGGTACGCTACTGTCAGCCTGAGCCTAAGCACTAAGCCACAGCCTAAGCCTGAGGCCTAAATTCAAGAAAAAAACTGCTAAGAAGCATCAGGAATACTTTTACCGCACTAAAAAACCCTAACTAGCTTCATATTTTGAAAAAAATTGCAGCTATAGCCCGGAATTTGGACTAAACCTTGCTTGCGCTGTAACGCTTCAATCAGCTTGATCCTGGTAGCTTCAGAAAAAGTTTTGTAACTTTTCAAAGCCTGAACCGATTTGCACAATTTTTTCAGCATTCAGTAGCTTAGAAGTTATTCTTTCAATGGTAGCAACAGGTTTTTATTTGATCCAGTATTTTTGCCTGCATCCATTTTTGCGCGAAAAATTTCATGTGAAGTTTAATTTTTGGACAAAGTTTGACTTCCAGCTGAATACATCCTACAAACTTCTAACCTAGCCTATTCGAAAGAGCGTTCAATTTTGACCCCCCCCCTAGGTTTGGGGGATACAAAGAGACTCCGGATCATTAGTCGAAAAAATGCCGTTTTTCCGACTTATTCCACCCCTAAGGGTTTTAACACCAATAATTTCACTCTAGATTTTTATTAAAAGGGGCGACAGCTATTTTGGGGGCTAGAGATCAGATTGGGGCTTCGCTGACGATGGGGGTTCTATATTTTTATTAAAGGATGGGGTAGGAAGCGATTTATGGGCAAAAAATTTTTTTCCACCACGCCGAACCTTGACCGGGCCGGACAATCTTCTAATCTAACTTCGTCAGATGTGTCTAAAATTTTTGTCGGACAGGGGCCCGAAAACGCTAAGGAAGGAGCATAAATTGCCAGAGGGGGCTCCGGCCGGCCTCTTCTCGCTAAACCACTGATAAGGGATCCTTTATTGAAAATGATCCTCCAAAATTAGGTACACTATCATCTCACCCCCCACCCTCCCATGAACTTGATCCAATTGTTTGTGTTTTGAAAGTCTGATGATTAATAACGTAATATCGTAATCTAGAATGCTGGTCCTTCAAGATGGATGATATAGAGCCGGACTTTGAGGAACAGGCGTTCCACAGCTCAGTGCGGGAGTATACCGTAAGTTCAGCTTGGAATACATTGTATTAATTTTTATTGTCGCATGTAATATGTTGGTTTTTTTCTATGTATGGTTGCGGTAGGTCTCATTTATTGTGTGTCAATTGTCTTAATTTTTATATGGATATTTTAATACTTTCAATATTCAACTGTTGTTATCACATCTGTTAAATTGGTCTGAAAGCAAAAGAATCTTTTTGGCAGCACATCTATGTTCATTTTTTTATTTGCAGTTTCTTGTAGTTTTAAAGTAGTTTTTCAGTAAGTTTATACCAACTGTTGTGTATGTAGATGTTTAGTTCCCGATAAATATCTTATTCTGGAATGTTATTTTCAGGTTTGTATAATATTATTTCTGGCAATATACGGCGTTTCATATCTTGTAATCAAAAAGATCAAACGAAAATCAACAGCGGATGATTTGTACACAGGTCAGGTTTAATGCTGCTTATTTTGTTTTGTTAACAAAATGTGTATGCAATAGCAATATGCATATATCTATCTATCTTCTTTTGAAGTAGTGGTTGCTGTACAACCGGCGGCTTTTGAGTAAATAAAATCTATCTATCTATCTATCTATCTATCTATCTATCTATATTTTTCATGTGTATTAATTTACGTGTTTGTCATCAGATAGAATTTGAAACCCTTATTTTCGATCCGTCATAACTCCATGAAGCCGATTTTTGGACACGTAAGGAACTCTATAGACTTTGTTTGACTGCTGCCGGTATTGTTGGCTTGGCACGTATAGCTGTTGTTGCAAGGTGGTTCTTGCAAATGAAGCTAGTTGCTTTGTGCTGACTGCTGTGCATTGTCACTGTGGACATAGTCAGATTAAGTATATATATAACTCCCCTGTCGCTGTCAATTGATTTTTATATATTATAGAATCATTCAAAAAGCATTTTTAGTTTTTTTATTAAAAAGTATAAGCATTATATACATACGTGTTTATTTTTATTTTCAGGTGATGAAGATTATCTTGTGTTCAGAATCGTGTAAGTATATACATAGTTGCTTTCAGCTTGTTTAAAGTGGGGCCGTGTATATACTATATTCAGAATCTCGTTTTCTTATGTAATTTTGGGTAGGTCAAA
>JASANF010020935.1:0-17673 GCA_030248245.1 Trissonchulus sp. WLG1_4 | reverse complement strand
TGTTGTTCAAAGTGGTTGGTATCGGAGTTATTCTTTCAGCGAGTACACTCCTGATGTCTATCGATTGTAGAGCGTCGTCTAAAAGCACGATGCTCGCAAGGCGGGGGCCGAGGTCGTGAAACAGGTTGAACACCCCCTATAGCTCAGTGGACTGCTGTATCCCGGCTTGCAGGTAAGAAAACTACTATATTTTGGAATGGGTTCGGACTAAAGATTAAGCCACTGACTATTTTTAACTCGTTTAGTCCACTAATATGGCATTCGTGAGCATCGGACTAAAATAAGTCCAGTCCGTTTAATCCTGTAAAGGAATTGTTCTTATATTGTTTCTACAATGAGTTAATGGAGGTGGTATGCTAGTTTCGGTAGTGCTTGGGAATAGCTTTACTATAAAGAGTCAACCCTTATATCAGAATCTTAATATATCTTACACTGAAATTTGGTACATCGTATAGACATTAGACATTAGCGCTTCACTTATTTTTCATATATATATATATATATATATATATATATATATATATATATATATATATATATATATATATATATATATATATATATATATATATATATATATATATATATATATGCGAAAAATTCGCAACAATTTGTGAACGAAAGGACAGCAGCCCATGATGAGACCCGACGGTCTTCAGAACTAACACAAATGTTCGAAACCTAATGATAATTTTGTCTCTGAGGCTAAAGAAATAATTATTACGCTTCAATTTCAATGATTATATAACTGCGTTTGCATCCACCCATGTGAATTTCTGCAGCTATTTTGTTTGTAGTTTCCTGATTACCAAAAACATTTTCAATCGTGCAAGAGTTGGTATTGATGAGTCGTTTTTTGTTGTGAAAAATTGTATTTTACCGTTTCAGGCCCTGGATGAAGAATACCTGAAAGTTGATGCTCAATTTGGCGGAGTGGATCAGCGAAAAATATTTGTCTATGCTGAAAAAGTGGGTGATGGCTGCTAGTAACTGTTTAACTGTAAATAATTAGGCCTATAAATTGAAAGTAATTATTATAATGTTTTATATTATGTATATACTATAGTTATATATAGTCAAATTGTATATTACGTATAGACTATAGTTATATATAGTCAAATTACAACTAGCCTCTCGTCATACTGTTTAGTTTTATATTAATTTACATCTAAAAAGTTCTCAGTGGGCGCGCTAGTCTAACGGATGTTATTTTTTGTCGTTTTTCAGTACCTTCCTGTTCTGGGCTATGAAAAAAGAATACATCTCATGAATCCAATGGGTTCGTTTTTTCAATATTTTCACCAAATCGTCATTTAATTTATATAACAGAATTTTTTAACAAATTGGTTTTGTCACAATTCAAAAATATTTATCTAGTAAACGTGCAGAGTTGGTGACCTAGTAGTAATAATTGTCGGCGAACTATTAAGTATATAAATAAAAAATGTGTTAATATAGGTGTTTTTGAGACATAAAGTCATTGGGCAAGGTGTTTTTGAGACATAAAGTCATTGGGCAGTGGGTATTTAATTAGACCTGTTTGCGGTGGAAAAAAGCTATCATTGAAATTGGCTGCTTTTCAGTTCCTGGCCTGACCGGTGGAAAAATGAGCGCTTCTGAGGAGGATTCGAAAATCGATCTTTTGGACTCACCCGCCGCTGTGAAGAAAAAGCTAAAAAAAGCCTTCTGTGAGCCGGGAAACGTTGCGGAGAATGGCGTATTGGCTTTCGTGAAACATGTCACTTTCCCTTTGCTCTATGGCAAGCGTAAGTTGCGTTTTGATTGGCTAAATCCTCATATGTGTTGATATATTGCACAATGATAGCCCACTAATTTGGAAGTGACGTTCGCGACCGGTTAAGAAATTTCAAAATTATAACAATTCATGCCGTTTTAAGAACAAATTTATTTGTAATGAAATCACAGATTGTAAAAATGAATGGATTTGCTGCAACCGTCCTATCATCTATTTCAAGCTGTATATATAGACCACTAGCCTACCATAATTTTTAGGGTTAAAACGCGATAAGGCGGGCGAACGCCGACTGAATTTGAAGGGGACGCACCAAAATCATGATGAGACACAATTTGTAGTTTTTTATACGTAATTAAGTCACGTAAACGTACAATATGCAACAATAAAAAGAACGATACCAGCTTAGAGGCATTGCTACGATTAAAAAGTATTGTCACAATATACTATTGTAAAAAATTTAGATCGGAGGCACTTCATTCCGAAATGGAAAGGGTAGACCAAAAGGAGGGAGTTCCTCACCCCACCCCGCTTCCCGTTAAAAATAATTTACCAGAGACTATAATCCTAGAAACATGTTTAACTTTGTGCACTCAGTAAACAATTTTTCCCCTTTTAATTGAACATAGTCATTAAAAAATAATGTGTATTTATGGCAGCATATTATTTGTGTCCAACTTTGACTAAGTTGGGCACTTTGTCAATTATTATGGACTGTGGTTTTTACATTTCTTTTCACTTGTTATTATTGTTTTTTTTCATTTTTTAGCTTTTTTGATCAACAGGGATGAGAAGAATGGAGGTCCCTTGAAGTATGCCAACTATGAGGATCTAGAACAAGACTTTGCCGCAGAGGTAAATTTGTGATCAACTATTTTTTGACTATTTCAGAATGTTATTTTTTATTTTATGCAGCATTATTCTTGTTTTTGTGTGTGTTATCTAGTTTCTTTTAGTTTTATCAAGTAGATTATCCAATATCTTGTATTATGCTAGTATTATGCAGTTGTTATTATTACACTATTAAGACCTATTTTGTTAAAATTTCTACTTCAAATTGGCAAATTGTTATAGAATCTTAAAAACTTAAATTTCCGGTTTCAGAAATTGCACCCAGGCGATCTGAAAGTGGGAGTAGTGGATTTCCTCAATCAGCTGTTGGCTCCGATTCGCCAAAAGTTTGAACAGCCTGAGCTCAAAAAACTGGTCGCCAACGCTTATCCCACGGCGGGGGACAGTGCCAATGGGCCGGCCGGGGGGGATAGTAGCGAATTCGGTCGACTGGACATTAGAGTGGGACGCATTTTGACGGTTGAAAAAGTAGGGATTGGATATTGGATATTTTTTTACTGGGGGGGCAGGGTTAATATAGCTGGTTTTTTTCTGGGCTATATTTAAAATAGGAGTAGCCAGTTTGGAACCAAGCCGATTGCGTTGATATCACTGCACTTGTAGATTAGTTTAATGTTGGGGAAACTGCAGCCAACGTTGCTATAATCGAAGGCACGACAAACTCACGAATGTCAGCTAGTTATATACTTCAGTCGTTACTTTGTTGTGTATAAATAAAAAATGAATTTAAATTCGATTCGCTGAGTTTTCGGATATCATGTGACCTGGAGAAATAATGAAAAAACTGTGTTCATTTCACAAAAAATGCCTGGCTAGACTTGAAAAAACTCACGGTCATCATTTTTTATTGTTATTTTCAGCACCCCGAGGCGGACAGTCTTTTTATCGAGCAAATCGACGTGGGCGAAGAGGTGCCGCGAACCATCGTCTCGGGCCTGGCCGATCACATGAGGGCTGATCAGTTGCTCAATCGAGCTGTGGTCGTGCTGTGCAACCTGAAGCCGGCCAAACTCAAAGGGATCGAGTCCAGAGGAATGGTCCTGTGTGCCTGCAGGTTGGGATACTAGGCTTATTGGATCTGTTTGGTGCATTTTTATTGACCAAAAATTGCTGGACCCTGAGACAGAAAGACGCACGCAATTTCATTACGAAAAGAACGAATAATTGTAAGCATCAAAACTATAATAGCGAGTAGTCACAAAAATCACGCCATCTGTTTTTTTCTCAGGATTCAGCAATTTATGGTCAGATTCAGCTCAGCTAGCGTTTGGCAAGCATCACAATGTTTTTTTTTCAGTGCACAGAGATAAACTGTGCAGCGGGTTACTAAAACCTTCCGTTGGCCTAAATACTAATAGGATAGCTGTTTTCAAAATCACTCCAAGCTGTTTTTCTCCAGAGAGTTTTTTCTCCTCAGCTGAAATAATTTCTAGTATATCTGGTTCTAGTGCCAACTCAGTGGAACCCTTGACCGTGCCAGATGAGTGTAAACCCGGCGAACGAATTGGCCTAGAAGGAACCTGTTTGCCCGAACCTGATGCTCAGCTAAACCCGAAGAAAAAAGTCTGGGATAAACTCCAGGTAGGATCGGGTGGGGTTGCTATTGGTCGCAAACTTTTACTATTTTACCTCTACTTTTACTTTTACTAAAATAAAATTTGGTGAATTATTTGTGCTGTTAGTTTATGGCACTTTAAGTTAATAAAGATTGTTATTTTTTTATTTTACCCGGTAAAAAATAAAATGACTACAAAATTCATACATTGACATTTTACAGTTATACATCAGTTTTACACTAAAATACAAATTTACACCGTTCACACACAAAAACTTTCAAGATAATATGTATAGATTTATTAGATAAATATGATTTTTTTTATATACGTCCTGCGTTTTAGGCTGATTTACGAACTTCTTCCGAATTAGTTGCCGAATGGAAAAGCATTCCCCTCATTACCAAATACGGACCGGTGAAATCGAACAGTCTCAAAAATTCTCCTATTAAATAATGTTTATTAATTAATTATTTATTTTGTTATTTATGGAATCACTTTCATACGAAGGTCAATAAGGCAATAGCGCAAACCATTATAATAGTCTCGTTTAAGTTGAAATATTTAAAGCCCGGTTCATACTTGTGCGTATTTTCGTAAATTCACATTTGTCCGTTAGCACAATTTTTGAATGACTGTTCTACAAAACTGAGTAGTCTATCTAGATAGATATTATCAAGAGTACATAATAGCGTCTCACTCTATATAGAAGAAGAGTGAGACACTCTCCAGCCTGCCTGTGTTCTAGCACAGGCAGATGCGCTGGTCGTTTTCAGGCAACATGTTGACATTCTGTGCAACATGTGGCTGGCCAGTCAGCGCGTTGATTCTGTGCGTAACACACTTTAGTATATAATCGCTGATGCGTTGATAAGCATTGTTTGTCAATCAATTTCGCTGAAAGTTCGCCAAAATATTCCCAAAGGTATTTGCAAACCTTTTTTAATGTTTTTGCAAGCAGACTATAAATGAATAATGAGTTATTAACCTTTTATCCCCATCACGTTTTATGATTGGAGCACGTGCACAGGCGTTGGCCAGTCAGAGAATAGGAGCTCGCTTCTGATTGGCCAGTCATATGTTGCACAAAATGTCAACATGTAGCCTGAAAACGACCAGCGCATCTGCCTTTGCTAGAACACAGACAGGCTGGAGAGTGTCTCACTCTTCTTCTATATAGAGTGAGACGCTATTATGTACTCTTGATATTTATGTTATATTATTTACTGTTGATATATATGCAAAAAAAATTATGACGTATTAATGTGCTAAATTTTTTTCACACTTGACTAGATTACGGAGAATTTTCGGAATACGGTCATATACGAAGCTTCAGTCTTTTTTGTCAACGCTCCGTGCGTGGGCGGAGATATTAAGGACAGGGAAAAGTTGTTTAAACTCTTTAATATACATGCATATTTAGTATATGCTAAAACTTTTCCCATTATGTTTCGTAATATTGTCTAACCATGTATTATTATGTTTTTTTGTTTATTTGTCAGAATTTTATCATGCTTGTTATGGACAGTGTCTACATGTATGCAGCACTTGCGAGTTACTGGTTTATTTGGACAGTATTCGAAGATATATAAGATTCAGAGATGGATGGTTCGAATCCCGCCTGGTTCATTCGGATGCTGATGCTGTCTTTTTTCCAGCAAGTATCCCGTCTGTTTCTTTTGACACAGTCATTTTCACATGATTGAAACTTCAGCCAAAACGTACACAGTTACCAGGTGCTGCACTTGTGTAAACGCACGTCTTGTTATGCAATTGTTGGTCGATGAAATAAATTATAAATGAGTTTGTGTTTGCCAGAATTGATATGGGACCAGAAATTGCTGAACCCTCGATCAAGATAGGTGACCTGATTTTTGTGACACACAAGATTTTCCAACTAGGCCTGGGTCCTGTTGAATGAAACGCAGTAGGTAGTCATGAACTAACTTAGGGTTCGGTACGTTCATAGCAGTAGGTAGTTTGTGCTAGACGCCGGACGGACTGACGCAAGGTCACAGCTAAAATTGTAATTTATCAATGTCTCACTCAACATTTTAACAACATATGTAATTTAAGGTATGTACCTTGTTGCTTGAGAGTTTGAGACTAGTGTTTGCCTAAAGCAGCCGGCCGGCCGTGACCCGATGGCCGGCCGGCCGGAGCGGCCGAATTTTTGGACAAAAGCAACTCATCCAGATCTGTCAGTTCGGCATAACCTGGCGGATTGTTATGCCGCCTTACTTTGTCAGTCGGTCGAACCTGGTTGACCGGCCCGTGTTTTTAACCGGTCGGCCGGCGACCATAGGGCCGGCCAGCCGGCCGAGAATTCGGGTCTGGGTAAAATCCAGCCCCAGCCCCAATTGGGTAAAACCCAGCCCCAGCCCCAAATGGAACAGTGGGTAAAATCCAGCCCCAGGTTGGGTAGAACCCAGCCCCAGCCCCTAACTGATCGTGTCACTGCTATGTAGGCCGAATCAGGCCGAAATCATTTCAGAAGCATACATACATGCATTATTCTTCTCAGGTGGTATCTATTGATTGGTGTTGTTGAAAAATACAGAAAAATTAAAAATTATTACGAAAACTTAGCATTAGATACATGAATTCGATCGACACAAAGCAGGAATTGAACAGCAAGGAGAATACATAAAGCTCACTGAAATCAAGAGTACATAATAGCTTCTCACTCTATATAGAAGAAGAGTGAGACACTCTGCAGCCTGCCTGTGTTCTAGCACAGGCAGATGCGCTGGTCGTTTTCAGGCTACATGTTGACATTCTATGCAACATGTGACTAGCCAATCAGCGCGTAGATTCCCTGCGTAACACACTTTAGTATATAATCGCTGATGCGTTGATAAGCATTAAGATATGGATAAAAGCTTAATAACTCATTATTTATTCATAGTCTGCTTGCAAAAACATTAAAAAAGGTTTGTAAATACCTCTAGGGATATTTTGGCAAACTTTCGGCGAAATTGATTGACAAACTTTGAGATATAAACTTTTCTGAATTTCTTCAAAGTTTCTCAATCAATTTCGCTGAAAGTTTGCCAAAATATCCCCAAGGGTATTTGCAAACCTTTTTTAATGTTTTTACAAGCAGACTATGAATAAATAATGAGTTTTAACCTTTATCCCTATCCCGTTTTATGATTGGAGCACGTGCACAGGCGTGGGCGTCTGCCAATCAGAGAATAGAAGCTCGCTTCTGATTGGCCAGTCACTTGTTGCATAGAATGTCAACATGTAGCCTGAAAACGACCAGCGCATCTGCCTGTGCTAGAACACAGGCAGGCTGGAGAGTGTCTCACTCTTCTTCTATATAGAGTGAGACGCTATTATGTACTCTTGCTGAAATTTATCTAAAATTCGACAGAAAACTGATCAAAGTTTTCACGAAATATTACTAAAAGATACAAGCTGTGAGAATTTATACAAATAAAATTTGACGCAACAGAGCCAAAAAGTTGGTTGAAAATGTGCAGAACTGAGATTGAAGTTTAGTGTTAGAAAATTTAAATTCGTATGATAAAGTGCATTGCTTTAATTTTGAGTACGATGGCCGGGTGTGCGTAGGCTGGGGCTGGGGCCAGGGCTGGAGCTGGAAATTACCTAGTGGGGGCTGGATTTTACCCATTTGGGGCTGGGGCTGGGTTTTACCCAACCTGGGACTGGATTTTACCCACTGATACATTTGGGGCTGGGGCTGGGTTTTACCCACTTGGGGCTGGGGCCGGGGCTGGGGCTGGGTCTGGATTTTTCCCAGACCCGAGAATTCTGGCTGGTCACAAACACTATTTGAGACATTTACCTAGTAAACCAAAAAACTAGCAGAGCGTGGTTTCGATCCACGGACCTCTGGGTTATGGGCCCAGCACGCTTCCACTGCGCCACTCTGCTACTTGAAAGCCTTTGTGCCACAGCACAACAGGTATTTAATTTTGATTTTGGAAGAAATACATTGCGCTGTGCAATTTGCTTCCCTGTCTGTTTGTTCAACTTCCGTTTCTGAAGAAATGTGCGTGTGTCACATACATTTGTGCGTTTGTTCAACTTCAGATTCTGAACAAATATGCGTGTGTCACATACATGTGCAGCAGTTTGTCTAGCAGCTGGCTGATTGGCTGTTGGCGTTTCGCCACAGCCAATCAGCGTCAATCATATAGGAAATATAGGAAACATTTGTAATAGCTATAAGAACACAAAATCCAGTGACGGTATCTGGTTTACAGAATTTATAGAAGATGCTAACACGAAATATTTTTGCTTTAATTTAAAGCACATATTTAAAAACTTTAATCTGGTGGCACTTTTGCAAATGTGGCTTACTTAGCGCCGGTTGCATTCACTGATAACTGATGAGGTGGTGCAGTGGTCAGTGGATTTGCGCGCAAATGATTATAACACGTAAAGTCAGTATTGGAGCTGACTACTATTGTTTTTTAAAAACCCGCTGTCCACAAACTATTGTAAACGACACTTTTTTAGATTCCTCAAATTGTAATTTTGATTGGTGATTGTTACGTAAAATGTTTGCGCATTGTAATATTTCAGACAAAATAAATACATATATAAACCTATCACGTTTTAGGGGATGTCAATTTGTTGCTTGCTAAAAAATACATTGTACCGTGTTTATTGTCATAGTAGCAACATAGTAGGCAACCCGTACGCTGTTTGTTTGAAACATTGTTTGAAATTTTTCAAAAAGTTATGTTTTGAAATGAGTGAGACAAAGTATAACCGTCGAAAGGTCACGTCAGTGTAATGCATCTAATATGGTTAAGAGCTTAATACCTTGAAAACTTGAAATCAGCATTTATGTTATTTTACAAAACTTTGCTTTGATGCAATTCTTCGCTTAGCTATAACTAACATTTAGTTTTCAGTTGGACGTAGCCAAAAATTTATTGTAACAATTTGCTTGAATTTTGCAGCAACCCTTTATTCTTGCTTAGATAAATTCGATTATATTGAGAAAATTTCATAGTTCAGCAAGATCTAGCAAGTGTCTACAACTGTCTACCGTGAGAACTTTATTTTAGATATAATTTACAAAACGTTGTTTTAGCTGCTGCTAAGGTCTCATTATTTGTAATGGAAAAAGTTACACAATAGTAACTATGACTACAATAAAGTTTGCCAAAAATGAAATTGTTTCAAAATATATATTATGATATAAGTTAAACGTTCACGAGATAACTATGACTAATTTCTTCTAGAAACTTTGTAAATGCTTGCTGTTTGTAGCATATAGTACGTGTCATTACTTCATGGCATGGCAAGGTTTAGCAACTTTCTCCAATCAGTCAACGAGACAACTCGCCATAAATCGGATATCGACGCTTGAGCCGTTTTTGTTCCTTCTAGAGAAGGAACTATTGTTTTGAATCAACTCTGCGCAGTGTAATGTAGCAGCTACATGCTGTTGTGCGCATATGATTAACACGTAGTCAGTATGGGAGCTGACTGCTCTATTTTTTGAAAACGGCGTTTTTCACAATTTTAAATGAAACATTTGTAAACCATACTTTTTCAGAGGTCTTAAATGTAATTTTGATTGGATTTTGTTCCTCCACCGGGTCGTTTTATCACTATCATTTATGAGGTCAGCAGGTTCGGCAGTGTCCGTTTGCTCTTCATCGGATGAAGCGGAGGTTTTCTCTTCCGAAAGTTCATCTTCAAGCCCAGCAGCCGGGTTCACGTGATGAGGTTCCACACTTCCACGTAGTCTTCATCGTCACTATCCGAGTCCGTTTCGGCTTCGGAATCTATTTCGCTTGGCAAAATGACAATTTCTCCAGACTTTAAGGCTTCAGATGGCAGCATTCTGTCACAAATATTTTACCATTAGGACTCAAAAACAAATTCTGTTACGCGAGAACGTGAACTGTCGGCGTAGTAACGTATTTGCATAAACTCAAAAATTTGCATTTCATGACAGAGGCGATACACGTTTTTGCACCAGACAAATTTAATGCTAGTCGGGCTTATACCGTGGAAAACTACAGTGTACAAATACTTGGGCCAAACTAACTAAATTCATCACAATTTTTATGTTTTTGAATATACAAAGACATTACACTTTTAGGCTACTATCAGTCCATAAGTGCCAATTGGCACTGATCATTTGAAGCAAATTAGCATTCAGGGGCTTTTTCATCAAAACGTGAAATAAAAGCCATTAAAAACTACGTACATTTACAAATAAAATCCATTTTTTTAAAAGAACAAGTGGGCCCCCAAAAGGGGCAAATTCCGGTATGGTGGCGTGAATTTCTCATAACGTCACTTGCTATTTTCGCTTGACACACCATCTGAGGTGCAACAGCTAATGCGGGGTCCGTAACTATTCAAAACTTAACTGTTTATAAGTAAGGGGCATCGAAACATTGGTGCGTACAGTATCTACCTGCACGCAGCTTGGTTTCGAACGCGCGCATAAGTCACCCACAATTAATGTAGGTTTCGATGACCAGAAATACTCATGCATTATCAATATACACATTCAGTCCCGAACATTTAGTATGCCGTAGCATATGGTATATTCAATTGGTATACCGATGGACAAACTTATTATGCAATTGCCAATGTTACCATGTGCATTGGTCATACACTAATGGCTACATACATAGTACATATGTAGGTATGTATTTCTTCAGCACAACAAATTAACTGGCTTGCAAACATAGGCAGCTGCATGAGTACAAACTGCAGTGGCGCAGAAAAATTCTTGAAACGTACTTTGACAAGTGTATTAAAAAACTATAAACAAGGAATGTGGTTTTTGCAACCCTGCGGTTTTCCTGGTGGGTCTGTTTCCTCGCTCCTCAAACACTGTTTTGCAGGTTGCATTACGCTTGGCTCTAGAGTGTGCAACGTACCCGCCGTCGCAAAATTCTGCTTGACTGACTGTTCGGCGTACAGGATAATCTAATTTGCATATCGTGCAGTACGAAAGCCCCACCTTTAAAGAAATAATTGGTGCTCCGATTGCGTACGTACTTGGCAACAGCGATGATTGGCTCAAAGTTTGTACTCATTTGCATATTCTGCTGGATTGGCCAGCCTGGTTTGGCATCTACAGACAGAACAGGGGGGACATGTATGCGGGAAGTAAAAAGAAAATAAAAATTTAAATCTACGTATTGAAAATTTATTTTTAGATTGAATAAGTGCCCAAAGTCAACTGTTTCAAGTAGGCTAAAATAGATTTAAGTTACATAGCAGTTTTGGTATTTAGGCCCCCAATGGCAGAAAAAAAGGCTGCCATATACTAGGCCTATGTTGAGAATAGGCCTTGGAGTGGCTCACGACAATGCTTGTGTACTCTTGGCGTTAAAAAGTCAATCCAAATATTCCGCCTCCAGGCGGAATAAAAATTGACAAACTTACTTACTTGATCCAGTCGCTCCAAATCTGATCTTGTAGAGCTTCACGCAGAGCCTGTTCTTAACTCGCCTGCATTGCGCAATGCTGGATGTGGCTGATCTATCTTTCGATGAAAGATCAAGTACAAATTATAAAGGGTTAAAATTTTTTGCGCATTGCATTTTTTAGACAAAATATGAATGCAATTCACGTGACTGTCTGGACTATTGTCTGTTTTCTAGTTTCAAACTTCGGTTAAAACTCTAGTACTTCGGTTAGCTAAAGCAAAGTTAATGTAGATAGGCTTATTATTTTAAAAAAATAATTATAATTTCGAATATTTATTGAGCTCTCATATTAGTCATGTTTCTTTCCAGAGCAGCAACTTAAACATCAATAAAAACTGGAGTAGCGTAGCCGAGTGGTCAAAGGCGCTATTTCAAGAATATTGGATCACTGCAAGGGGTCGACCCCCACCGTTGTATTTTTTCCAGAAAAGTTGTTAGGTCTGAAAAATCGGCAACTATTAGAGTTTTTACAGTAATTGAGTATGTATTTTATGCAGGCACTGATACTAAATTAAGCAGCTGAACTGTAGCAGGTATTAATTGCTTTCTAGAATCGCAATGCACACTGAAGGCGAAAGGCGAAATGTTAAGGGTGACAAATCTGGATTTTGCACTCAACAAAGGAACCTTGCCCCTTTTGGGGCCTGCTTGTTTCTATTCGCCACAGCGCAATTCGTACTTTATGTTTATACTTGGTTTGTATAGGATTTGCACACTTGTGCATGTGCACACTTACTTGACTGACTTTTGAGGGTTGCGTGCGGAACTACGGTTGTTTCAATTATGGAATACCATTTCAATTTTTTTCGTGAAATATTTTTAATTCAGTTTCAATTTTGCAAATATTTTCAATTTCAATTATTTTTCAATTTTTTAGCGTAACTGTTGAGGCTTTTTTAATAAGTAATATTATTATAACTGTTCATAACTGTTCATCTATAAACACAAAAATGCGCGAAATTACACGCACCGCGCACGCACCTGCGGTATTTAACCAGACGGATTCTACCACTTTGACACGGACTATGATACGAAATTAAGGTACATGTGTATAGTTGCAGTATATTAAGACAGCTTAAGACAACAGCAGCAGTGGATGACGTAGTTTGGCCGGAAATGAATTTTTGTGTCTTATTTTATAGTGAATTTGCCTGCACATTACGTTGAATACCAATCATGGAAAACATAACAGTAAAATTTTGGAATGCGAGCTGGCCTTACAAATGCAATCAATCACTAAAGCTGGAGCGGACAACCGGTGTAGCTCTGTTTATAATGACAATGCTTGGATTTGCCGTTTGCTATATTGCCTTACGTTTTATTTATCAACTGAAACTAATTAAAAACCATGCTTTGTTTGTTTTGCTTGTTTGGCAAATTTCTAGTGACGTCTTAAACCTCATGGTATCTATTGTCACGACAATATCAGTTATTACAGGTCAATATTTTATTCACAGAGCATTTCACGTCGTTTTCGGCTTTTGTAAACAATGCACCTACGGCATGCAATCGTATATGTATACATTACTTGCCACTGCTCGTTTGATTTTGATTCTAGAAACAAAATATCCCAAACTAAAAAGTCTGAATATATCCAAAATTTCAACCTATATTATCAGTGCCACTTTTCTGTCAATATTTAATATTATCGAATTAGCACTGTTTATTGTGCTTTATCTGCAAGGTGATGTCATGTATTATGATCCGTATTGTGGCTACATACAAAGACCCCCGCAGGTGGTTGCCGCAAACCGAAATTACTGGAGTATAAAAGAAGGCACGTGTTGGGGTTTTAGTGCTGTGTTTTACCTGTGTTGCTATGTTGCGTTAGCTACAGAGCGACAAAAAGTAACCCACTGTAGCGAACCAGCCGCTCAGCTAAATAACACGGTCAACTGGAAAGCAGAAAATAATATTTTGATAATGAATGTTATTGGTTTAATGCTACAAATTTTTGCTGGTCTGTCGTGGCGCTATTTTGGTCGCATATTTTACTACGCTGATATTTTTAACTCCATGAGTACCAGTTGTCTCAGTTTGGGTTTAGTGCAGACACTTCGGCTGGAATTTTTGAAGTCAATTGGCTACAAAAGCGGAAAGGTTGAAAGTTTTCGGAAAACTACTACAAAAGACAAAACAGTTGAGAATAAGGCTGGAAACTAAATTAGTGCTCTTTACTGTATATGATTTGATTAACAAACTCTGTTCACCATTTGGTGACCTACAAGGCTGTTATGTTTTATCTACATTTGATCACTTATGTAGTTAATGTGAAAGCTTGTCTTTTTGTGTCGCCTAAGGCCTTATCCAAAATTGGATTTAACGGATTAGATTTAAATTAATTTTGCCAGTAAACAGCACAAAATGAGGATAGCCGGCTGGAATTTCTCCCTACACGGCTTACATACATTATTTCGTTGTGTGCAAAGTTTCAGCAATTTACGTGTAACTGACGCTGCGTTATGGACGAAATAAAGTTAAATCTAATCCGATAAATCCAATTTTGGGTAAGACCCCTGGAAAGTGTTTGAGAACTGGTTGCTGCACAGATTCTTGTAAGAGATAAGAGATAAGATCAGATTCAAATAAGACCCATAGAAAGTGTTTGTACTGTCGTTTTACCTGACGAATTACCTAAAAACGGTTAAATATTTTGGCCAGTAAAAAACAATCAAGTTGCTATATAAATATTACTAAACTCAAATCGCTACATATGCTTATTTATTAATTAGCTGATAGTTCAACAAAATAATAAAGTCGTTACCAACGAGCGAAATAGGTAACAACCAGACACATAAAGAAAGCAATAAAGGACGATAATATATATTGCAATAGCTCCATGTTTCCAGCATTTGTGTAAGTTAAGTTATATAGGTATTTTGAATCAAGAAACTACATACATACCTACACGTGTTTCCAGCCGCCGCGTAAGCGACGGCAGGTATTTTTGTTCCTTCTACAGAAGGAACTATTGTTTTGAAACTAAGTGTTCGCAGCGTTAGAGCAGGCTGCGTAGGAAGTAAGTTACGTAAGTTACGCAGTGTATGTGTAGCGTACAGTAGGGAAATAGATACAATTCAAATAAACTTGAAAGGTAGACACCGGGGAAGGAACATTGCCAATTTTAGGGCCTATTTGTTATTGTTTTTCCTGTTGCGGCACACCTACACACATACTGCATTTGTCACTCACTACCCAACCTGCCTAAGTCGGAGGCGGAGCAATAAAAGTAGCATTATCGATAATGCGTTGTACATATATTCAGCTATTTATAGAGTTCTGCCACTAGCAAATTTTTCGGGCCGGGCCCGGGCCGGGCCGACTAGCGCGCTTCCGGGCCGGGCCCGGGGCCCGCGGCCCGCTACAGTCCCGGCGGGCCGTAGCGGGCCTATCGCCTATCGGCCCGGGGCCCGCGGGCCGGCCCGGAGTGGGCCCGGAGCCCGCGGGCTGGCCCGGCACAGACTTCAGCAAGTGAGAAAATGCATTGTGTGTGCGTCTGAGTGTATTATAAGTGCCTGCGCACTTGTAAAAATCAATATATATGCAATGCAGTCATTGTTCATACGTTGCTGAAGCTCGAGACGGCCCTGGGCTTGCGGATTTCTAGGCCCGGCGGGCCGCGCACGGCCCGGGGCCCGGGGCCCGCTACGGCCCGGGGCCCGGACTTTTCCGGGCCGGGCCCCGGGCCGGGCCCATTTCTGAAAAATCTCTCCGGGTCGGGCCCGGGCCGGGCACAGGCCCGGGCAGAACTCTAGCTATTTACTGCTGTCGTGGTTGAGAAGGTAATTTCAAAATACAAAACTTTGTCAAAAGTGATCTAGGATTCGATTATGTCACTTGACTGAGATTTTTCAGTTAACATGGCTGCAAAAAAAGACGCTTTTAATGGTAAGTATGAAAAATTATGAAAGTGCACATTCGCTGGCCCAACATACATATTTACTAGGGCAAAAAAGTTAAACTTTAACTTTAACTAAAATTAAAAAAGTTAGGGGTCTTACTTTAACTTTAACTTTAACTTCAAAAAAGTTAAGGGTCTTACTTTAACTTTAACTTAATTTAAATTCAACCACCCATACTTTAACTTTAACTTAATTTCCGCCAATTTCTTAACTTTAACTTAAATTATAACTTTTATTCAAAATTTTGAATCTATACTTTTTTATAACTTTTTTATTTACGGTAAGATAATTTAATGTTCTAATTAACCAAAATCAAGGTTTTTTTCAAAAAATTTTGTGTGCATAATTGTGCAAAATTTTAATTTTAGTGTGCAAAATTTTATTTTTTTGTGCAAACTGTAAATGCGTTTTCGTTGCCTATATAACAGCAAATATACGCGTTTTTATACCTCTAGAGGTATGTATATACGTACATTCAGTGGCGTACCCAGAAAAAAATTTCGGGGGAATACCTACTTGTTCGATTTTTTCTAACCGTTTGTAGCAAGTTTAACACTTTGATTCGCATTTTAACTCCGCTACTGACTACGCACTAAAGCCAACAACAGAGAACAACTTGAGAGAGGGCAGACTGAGAGGCACTGCTCAGTCCAGGAATTAGACTACAACAGCAAGCATTCTGCCTTGGGTGAAAGCCCGCACTCCCGAGGGCTTTCTTAACCACCAAGCAGTGCCAACACCTCTCAACTAACCAAGGTATTAAAACCATAACCAGGCCTTTTGGCCTCCATTGCAAGCCCGCACTCCCGAGGGGTCAGTTAACAACTACACGACCCCAACACACTGCACTGTTGTACAAACCAGGCATTTTAGCCTGCACTGAAAGCTCTCACTCTGACGGGCTTGTCAGATTCCTGAGCAGTGCCCTCGCCCGCCTTTTATTGAGTAATCCACACAAAATTAAACATGTACCAAAAATAAAACAAATCCCACAGTCAACTCAAATTACAAAAACGGCCATGCGGAGGGTGGGAGGGCAGTTTGCTGCCGACCAGACCATGATATGTACTGTATAATGCTCTCCTGTAGAATAGTTATCAACCTCTGTTATACAATGTTCTCCGTCAGTACGGAGTTAAAATAGTCTAATAAATGCAAGATCGCTAAGCCAGAAAGTCGCAGGGGTCTGGGGGCGGCACCACCGAGAAAAAAATTGAGATTTTTTAAATTTTTAGGTGGAATTCTGTCAACTTGAGACTTATCATTTTTTTGCGACAGGAAAATTAAAACAAACAATGGAAACGTCACATCAGACAGCAGTGGCGTACCAAAAAAAATTCGTGGAGGGGGGTGGGGAATGACTTTCCAATTTTTTAAAATGAGTTAAAATGCACTTTTTAGCAATTTTAACACTTACGGCCGATTGCACCAACTTATTCTCGAGCTATTCTTATTCTCGAGCTATTCCAGAATAGTTATTCTCGAGGTTTTATTCTCCAACTTTTCCACTGCACCATTAGAGAATAGCTCGAGAATAACTATTCTCGAGAATAGCTGGAGAATAACTTATTCTTCAGCTGTCCAATAAAAATGTGGCTGCATCATTTTTGTCCAATCATAGCGTAGCAGACAGCCAATTGAGCTCGAGAATAAGCCAACATAAGCCCCGCCTACAAATTCGTTGTGTGAGCAGATTTGTTTCTCGTCCGCTCACCGAATCTACGTCGACTTGGGCCCAGTCAGTAACCTGATGGCGAACGAAACCTGAATGCGAGCATTTTTAAACTTTTTGTTTTGTTATTTTTACTCTAAATATAATATTATATAAGCTAAATAAACATGAATATGTTAAAAATATGGATATTGGTAAGTTTTTCTAAAAGTTATTAGGTTATTCTTCAGCTATTCCTGGTCTAGATCAGGAATAACTTACACATTACATGAGAATAGCTGGAGAATAAGCTATTCTCTAACTTTCGTTAGTGCAATAATGTTCGTTATTCTTCAGCTATTCCTGAGCTATTCTATAACTATTCTTGAGCTATTCTCCAACTTCGAGAATAACTATTCTCGAGCTTAAATATTGGTGCAATGAAAATTTATTTTATTCCTGAGCTATTCTCGAGCTATTCCTATTCTTGAGCTATTCTTTGTTGGTGCAATCCGGGGTT
>JASANF010020933.1:0-29308 GCA_030248245.1 Trissonchulus sp. WLG1_4 | reverse complement strand
AATAGAACATTTTCATATCCGGATTGCATCTTGACCGCCGTATTAAGACCTTCATTTGATCCTATTACGATAAACTTTTAGAGTTTGCAACTGCAAGTACATATTAACAAACTCATTATTTATAGTTTATTTTAATTTTTTAAATTAAATTATTCTTTATTAAATTTTGCATAAATTTGGCGTACATTTTCAACTCATTTACTTATTTTCTTATTTTTTTATTTTTGCTTTATTTTTACTCATTTATCGTATTCAACAACTTGTAGAAAATGCTTTTCCCAGTTTTTTAATGTCGTTTTGACTTATGTAAGATTTGATGAGTTCATATTAAGTGTGAGTCAAAAGGCATCTATTTAAAGACTTCTATACATCCGTTTTCGTTCCAGATATAGTAATTTCTGTGAACAATATCGTACTGCTCAAATGTTTATTTTTTGGCTAGAAATCCTAGACGAGGAACTAAAATTTTATTTCTTAATGAATATATACATAGAGTTTTCTTTACAAGCTATTACCATTGTTTCGTGTAATCAATTGTGAACTAAAGTGGCCAAAAAATGTTGCAGACTGAGACGAAATTAGTCTGGCCAAAAATTGCTTAACCCTGAGGCAAAACAGGTGGCGTGAATTTTGTGACTACTTGCTGTACTCTTGATGCTTGCAATTCGTTTCTTCGTACTGAAATTGCGTGTTTTTTTATATCAGGATCCAGCAGTTTTTTGTCAGACTTCAAACAGTTGTCGTCACGAAAGCACAATTTTTAACCATCGATTGTTCATCAGATAACGCCTAAATCATTTCACTCGTTTTCTCTGTGTTCAATATTTTTTGGTTTGACTTCAACATACTTGAGTACAAGTTGTATCACATACACCGCGTACGGTTATACGGTTTTGTCCAGGTGGAATCATCAGTGTACGCGGATTAAAACCGGTACCGAACGTTATGGAGCCAATTTCAGTCTTTCTCAGGGTCGGTGAAAAATACATTCGTATTCCCGAGTTATCTGGTTTAATATCTGAAACAAAGCAGAACTTGAAATAGATTTCTAAAAATTTAACTTCAATAGGTTTATTCCGTTATGTATGCCGTTGCAAGATATGAAAAAATTTATACATAAAATGAAGTAATCTTACTTACGAAAATATTTTTCAATGATCACCAGCTTACTTTTCTCCGTTTTAGACCTAAAAATGGGTATTTAGTTTAGAATGAGGTGTCGAAAAAATAACGTGTAACTAAGTGAGTTATGTGTGTGCGTCTTTGCGTGTTTTCATTTGTGTGATTGTGCAGGTCTGTGTGAATGTAAGTGTGTGTTTGAAATGTGTCTGCTGTGTTGATATTCATCGTCTATCTACGTGCTATTTTACTAACTATCTACGTACGTATATAAATACGTAAACACAACTGTTACATACTTAATTTCAATAAAGCTCATTTGCATATTTTCCATGATTATGTCTAGACAATACTTAACACAATCTTGCATTGCTAAGTTGGACGACGTATCATACATTCCTCTGTCTCACAGCATAGTAAACTTGCAGTACAATTTCAAATCACTCATGATCATTTTGATACTATATTTCATAATATTCACATAATCTCATACAATAAAGTTGCAGCAAATTGTCAAATCTCATAGGTCTCACATTGATATTTTATCTCAAATTATTCACGTAGTCTCAAATTGTCCCCGTTTCCGGCAGTCCACACACACTAATTTTGAATAAAAGAAAAATGCTGTTAGTCATAGGCACAATGTCACAAACTAGCCTACTACTTAACGGAAGTTAGGTCAAAAAACAATGCACTATTGTGGCAAGCGCTATTACTAGCAGCATTTGTGAATGGCAACATAAGTGCACAACGTAACAAATTTAGGCGCATATGAGCTACAAAAAATGGCACAAGTGAATCGTCAGCTGATACATTTTATACCAATGAGCAGATGTCAAGGATTTGTGGACGAAAGCTTGACTCAGACGGAGAAAAAATATTGGGAAGGGTTAGTATGGCAGCGGGATTGCAGGAAGCCATGTCAGAGACCAATTATTATCTTATTGCAATTATTGGTGTGTACAGCTTGGCAATTTTTTGATCCGGTTCAAAAACAGTGAATTTTGATTCTCACGGTCACGTGCATACTTATGCTTATTCCACGACATTCACTAATGTAGCAAATACAGTTCAATACATGAAAAGTAGCTAAGGGCAACAAGAATAACAATTTTAGTTTTATTATTATTATTTTAATTATTTGAATTATTATTTGAGAATTAGAATTTGAGAATTTCAGAATTATTTGCTAATATGACAAATGGTGGTTGGCTAAATAGTTTTCAGCCAATCGGTAGCACAAATGACAATCAAGCAGACCTTGATCTTGGACAAGCGCATTATTTACATAATTTATGTCGGTTTTACACAATTATAATTCGTCAAATTGCAATATGAAAAATTAAGGTGGTAGTTGCGCTTTCGAGGTTTTTGTCATTTCTATGTGAACTTTGCCCTCGGATAACTCAAGTTACAAAGGACGCCTGAGCACAAATTTTTGGCGCAGTACTGTACAGGTCAAAGTCCCCACTCATGTATCTCACTTTTTCTAAATTTCACCCGTGGGACTGCGGACATTTTTTGAGGGCTTTATTACAAAAGAATTATGGTAAAGTTTCGGTGCGTTTGTTTTTAAGGTATTTTCTCAGTAAATTGACTGGTTACTAAAAAAGTGGGGGACATGCTTAGGGATTTTAAACATCAGATAAATGAACAAATAACTGGGAACGCAAATAGAAAACAAAAGTCGTAGACTTGAATGCAAGGATGCTGAAAATTTTAGAGTCAGTCATCGGCTACAGAAATGCAACAGAAAGCACAGACTGTTCGGGCCCGACCGCTAATGTGAAAACCTTTAATTGTTTGTCTGAAACTAGTGGTTGCTTTGGTCAATATAAAAGTAATCAGATCGAGTCAATGCCAAATAGTGCTACAGGTTCTGCGGTCCAGAAACAAGAACAGGAAGTTCAAGGTGTTATTGAAAGTATTGTCAGGAAGTTTGGCAAAAAGCAGAAGTCTGCCAGTAAGTAAGTGCACACTGCACAGTCATTTGACATTAATATTGCTTCATACAAGGGGGCAAAGCGCAGGTAAAGCTCTATCAATTCATTATCCTTACAGCATAAACGACACGTGAAGTTTTTACCAAGGATACTACGTGCAACAATGGAAAACTGCAGGCTTTAGTTAGGCGGGGTTGGTAAACTCTCCCCCCACCTAATCCCGCTCCCCCCCCCCCAGATCGGCTTTCACCCTTCGAAATGGCAAATTTTTTGAATACTCGTGTACCAGCCTCCTCGGTCGACAACTACGTCGGCAAATTTTCTTAGCGGCACATGTGTAGTTACAATACATAAAGCTTGTAACTGTCAGTTATTAATCTATAGTTACATCGTGCAAATGAAAGTCTGCTGCGCAGCAGGTTTTGGTTCTCCAAGTGAAAATGAAGCTTTGATATTTCCAGGCCCATTTTGCATTAGGCTTTGCTTGTTAAGAATCCATTTAAATATAATTGCATAAAAATGCAATTTCTTTATCTACCTTTCATATAACGTGGATTAGAATAATGTATTTCTAGCAGCAAATATTTTGACGAATACGACTCCATTAAAGGAAAGCCAATGTCTTCGGGAAAGGTCGCACCCTGAAAATATACAATGTTTCCTGTCTTGTATAGTTTAAATAATTAATGTTACTAATAATATCAATGTACAACTAATTTAAGTCGCTGGACAATTTTTATTTAAAGCAGATTCATCTCGGTCTGTCTTCAAGCAATTCCACAAAAATATTGAGCCAAAAGTGGTAAAATTTAGTAGGAGGTAAAAAAATGATGCCAACTTGCGTGAGTTTACCTAATATATGTTTCTGTCTATTTATTACATTAGCTGATCAAAAATTGTCTTTGCCCTTCTGAACCTGAGTCTTAGAAAGTACACACATGTCTACTTGGTAGATATAGTACATCATCTTAATGCAATTATTCTGTGGTTCAGTATAGGGATGTTTTCAGTTAACTGGTAACTGATTCTTTTTCAGTTATAGTTAAGCAGTTACAGTTAACTGATATTAACTGATCACTGAACTGCTCTGATTTTCCAAAGCAGTTAAAAACTGACAACTGTACTGCACAATTTCGAGAAGCAGTTAACTTAACTGTAACTGAACTGCTTCGATCGTGAAAAACTGACTGAAATCAGTTAACTGATTTTATTTTCAGTTATATGCAATCACTGAAAATAATTTTCAGTTAAGCGTAGAAACTGTTTTTGATTTTCAGTTTTCAAGCATAACTGAAAAGCGGCAATCAGTTCAGCTGTGGGAACATTTCAAAAACAATAACTCCCACTATTTTACGTGCGTATTTGTATATTTACTCACATGTTTGTATATTTACTCACGCGCATGCAGATACTGTTTTTGTACACGCTGACATTTTTGATCGAGCCTAAAAGTCAATTGATTATTGGCTGTCGGCCTACAACGAAACACTAAAGACCTCCTGTCATTAGCTTTTTCTTGTCCAATTTTCACCCTCCATTAACAGCTCCCGTGGAAGTGTGCAGCGATTTTTCAGCCTTTTGCGGCCGGTGATCCACTGGCAGCCACATAAAACTAGGTGGTAAACGCTTAAAAAAGAAGCTATATTATCCAGTAACAAAGCTACATAGGGGCCGTTTTCTAAAATGGACGTAACTGGACTTGACTTAACTGGACTTAATTAAGTCCGGAATTTTGGAGCGCAAAATCAGACTTAATCGGACTTAAGTGGACTTAACGCTGTCAGTGGACTTAAGTAAGTCCAGTCTCATTTCTAATATGTCACCGGACTTAAATTTAAGTCCGATCGCATTCCAAAAATAACAGTGGACTTAAGTTGTCGCTGGACTTATTTAAGACCGACTTAACTTTCGCACGTTTCTAAAATGGACTTAATTAAGTCCACTTAAGTCCGCGGACTTAAATTTACACGTATTTGGGAGGATTTGAAGTCCGATGACATACTTTTTAAGTTTTTTTTTATTTTTTAAAAGTTGCTATATGAGTATATGACCGATATTTAGTCTTTTTCAAACGATTACTGGCATTTTTATGGAACGTATGATGATGATGAGAAATTTGGTTTTAAAATTTAAAGAAATTTCGTACAACTACATTTGTGTAGGCATTAATGCGTGCTACATTATACAGCAATCAAATTTACTTTCGAATTTACTTTGGATTCAAAGATGAGTCGAAGTCAGTTGATTCCGAAGTCAAAGTATACATCGTGCATGCTTTGACTACAAAATCAAGCGGCTACGAGTTCGCTATTACACCGGAGGATGTAGTAAGCATTTTCGCTCTACTGTCCTAACAGAAATTTAGTAGACTGGCAGCAGTAACTGTGTAGAAATGAAATCATATCTACTTATGAATGTCAGAATAGCTGAAAAAAATTAGCAATTTTAGAGAAATAACTGAAAATATTTTCAGTTAAAGTTATCAGTTACAGTTAAGTTAACTTCACTGTAACTGAACTGATTAAATTTTGGCGAAATTAACAGATAACTGAACTGATTTAATCTTCAGGTAATCAGTTAACTGATTAAGGGGGTAGTGTCGCGAAAGCAGTCGATTTTGCGCGACTGTAAAACTTGTTCAGTAAAATGTTAGAAATTGTTCTTTCTATATTTTAAAAATCTACCAAGAGGCAAATTATTTTGCCAAGTTTCAGCAGAATTGGTGAAGCATATAGTTTGGAATACCGCCTCAAAGTCGGAAAAATGACGAAAAAAAAACCTATTCACATTCCATTTTTTAGTCACATTTATCAATTTTTCTGTTTAGTTTTTTACACAGACTAATAGCACATATATTGTAGTTTATGCACACAAAATTTAGTGCAGATTACTGTAGCGGCTGTGGAGTAATATCAGTTTGAACTGTGAAGGTGTACTTAAACTGTAAAATAGTAACAGCAATAATCATAAATTGTGGAAAATCTAGACGCTTATTTTCAAATCAGAAGAAAAACGAACCTTCAATTTTCTTTTTTCTTATTTGTCGCAAAAAATTGTGCGTCCACACATGATGTGTACTTCACAAGCTGGCCAATCTGATATCTGGCTTGATTTTTCGAACTTTTATGTCCCTATTGTGTGATGTCTGGCTTACTAATGACGATTGGTCCAAGATATTTGTCAATATTGATAGTGTGATGTCTGGCAGTATTTATTTGATACCATACAGCGTTGGACTAGCTTCTGATTGCATGTACTACTTCAAAACAAAAAGTTCTATTTTCACAGCCTATGAGCAAAACTGCTTTCGCGACACTACCCCCTTAACTGAACTGATTAGGATTTCAATAACTGAAAACATCCCTAGCAGTAGTAAGATCGTAGAATTACAAGATATAATAAAAATCTAATTTTGCACTTTTAGCAATTTTCATTTAACAAAAGTCATTTTTTCTAATAATATAATGAAAAAAATTCATAATTTCAATTAATTATAATTTTAATTTAATCGTTTCACTTAATTTTTTATTCTTATATTTAAAAACGAGTAAGTATAACATTTTGGACGTACACTACCGCCCACAGCCCATCCAAGAGCAAAATTCTTGGCACATTCGTACATCCTAGAAAACTGCGTTTGATTCCGATTGAAACATTGCTCCTGTGTATCGGCGATATCGGTAACGTTCACGTTGCACTTGTACAGCAGAATGTGATGTAGAAAGGCTTTACTGCTTTCTTGAATTATCGGCTCAAACTGAAAACATCAAAAAATAACAATAAAAACAAATTTGTCAAACAAAATTACACCAAACAAAAGTGACACTTGTCAACTTACGTGACAAGTGGGACAGATAGTTAGTCAGTTATATACTGGTCGTGTGCTATAGCGAGACTTGGAGCTGTGCTATAATGGGATATATTCATGCAATAATATCAATAACAGCAATAACACCTAGTCAGTCAAAATGTCTAATTTTGATTTTGGTTAAATGTCGCGGTCCAGTTTGTTTGTGAATTTGTGTGACTATAGCTGAGCAACTGGGCAGTTTAGCAGGATGTAAATATGGAATATGGTGTAAGGTTTATGCTATTAAATTTTGCATATAGTTTGGTTAGTTTACAGTACCTTAATCATGTGTGATTTTCCCCAATTAGGTAGTTTGACAATCCGGCATAAATAAGTTGTATGAAAGTCTTCCGCAATGGTAGCCTAAAACATCATCTACATATCAATATTCACATAAAGATAAGTAGTAGAAAACAAAAAAAACAAAAGCATATACATTAAAAAATAAATAATAGCATAAAAAATAATCACATTGACTGCAACTAAGTCCAGTGTTTTCGTGTCGTTTGGCAGAGGTATTCGTTCGTGCTCGGAATTCACCAGAAACATCACGCTGCTAACGCCACGATCGTCAAAATGATGCTTTTGAAAATCATTATCCGATTTTGCGTCCTCCGGGTGAATTGCCCAGATCACTCGAACAGTGTCGTTCTGTAAATTTAAAGCTATATTATGCATTCATTTATTCAAGCATATCCCTATTTTTGCCTTGTATTGCATATTTTTGCCCATTATTGCAGATTTTTACTCATAAGGCGTCGCAGTCTCAAAACGTTTTGTTTGGAACTCTTGAAATATTTTACAGTTTTTGTACCTGTAGCTATTTTTCAATTCGAAGGGAACTACTTGTTTAATTTTCTGCATTGTCAGTGTCTGTGTTGTCCTGTCCGTAAAAAGTGATAAGAAAAAAGTGATTCGATAGTTTCAGTTGCTGCGGATTACATTTTACACCGAAAAAAGTCCTAAGACTACTAGTTCCACGCTGGTCCTGGATACCGAATAAAACATTGAAAAAATGCTGCGTACTATTGTAACTACTTTTTTTGTCTTCAATATCATACCGGAAAACATATCCGTCAGCGGATCTTACATTAATATCAAAATCCTGTGAATCGCAAGTATACAGTTTTCGTGAAATTTTCACAATCGTGTGCGTGTCGTTCTGGCTCGCTTCGATTAGTTCGTAATTGTTTTCATAATCCATTAATGGAAAGGCGTTTGCTTCTGCATGTCTATCCTTAAATAGTTAAAAATTTTATGACGCAAAACATATACATTGCCATGACATTAGTAGTACGTTGTCAATGAATTGTTACTGATGTTCACGATGTTTTTCAAATATCTATTATTATTGCTATTCTGATCGTTGACCCCCATGAGGACAATATCGGCACCCCCCATGCCAACTTACATATAAATATGGTTTATTATCCTGATCGTTGACCCCCATGAGGACAATATCGGCACCCCCCATGCCAACTTACATATAAATATGGTTTATTATCCTGATCGTTGACCCCCATGAGGACAATATCGGCACCCCCCATGCCAACTTACATATAAATATGGTTTATTATCCTGATCGTTGACCCCCATGAGGACAATATCGGCACCCCCCATGCCAACTTACATATAAATATGGTTTATTATCCTGATCGTTGACCCCCATGAGGACAATATCGGCACCCCCCATGCCAACTTACATATAAATATGGTTTATTATCCTGATCGTTGACCCCCATCAGGACAATATCGGCACCCCCCATGCCAACTTACATATAAATATGGTTTATTATCCTGATCGTTGACCCCCATCAGGACAATATCGGCACCCCCCATGCCAACTTACATATAAATATGGTTTATTATCCTGATCGTTGACCCCCATGAGGACAATATCGGCAGCCCCCATGCCAACTTACATATAAATATGGTTTATTATCCTGATCGTTGACCCCCATGAGGACAATATCGGCACCCCCCATGCCAACTTACATATAAATATGGTTTATTATCCTGATCGTTGACCCCCATCAGGACAATGTCGGCACCCCCCATGCCCCCGTTGGGGGAGAAACCCAGCCCCACCCAGCCCAGGGTCGCCGCATGCACTTCCAAGGTGATTTCATCCGTCGGTTGGTCTCCTGTCACTAACCAAAACAGCGTATATTTTCCGTCGCCTGACAAAACTACATGGTGATCGAATTCAATCGCAGTCGCAACACCATGCAGTGCGAGATAAACAGCAGCTATGATTAGGTAACCATAAGGATTCGTGCAGGCTAATTTCATGCCAATATGTCTAATCCTTAGATTTCCCTGAAATTACAACAAGTTTAGCTAGCTGAAAATTCCATTCTCGTCCTTTTCAACGTTTAGGTAAACATTTAGGGTAGATTTCACAAAGTGGTTTTACTAAACCATTGGTTTTACGTACGTTTTGCATGATTAGCACATAATTTCGTTACGAAATATCAAATGACTCTACGAATTTCGTAGATTTTCTTAAACCATTGGTTTAGCTCAGTTGAAATTTTAAACCTGCAGCGCATTTCAGTTCTGGTATTTCACAATTCCCTGACTTTTACAATAAGTTGATTGATGTCACAGCGGTAACTCTAGACTCTGAAGTCTAAGACAGCCATTAAGACATGACATGAAATCAAGCTTCGATTTGTCATCAGTCAAACTTTTGTCTTACAATTTCGGAAACAACTTGCTCAAAACTATTGTGTTATTTTGTAATCCATGCAGAGTCAAAAATTCAGACAAAGTAGCGCAAAGCAGTCTGAGAACAGCTGTTTTGCGGTTATGAAAAATATATTAAAATCGCAGCTAGTTATTTAGCTAGCCTATTTTTTAACTTAACTACATAATAACTATTAACTATCGTTCAAAATTTTGAATAAGAAACTAATAACTTTTAACTTAGATTATTTTGTAACATAAAACTATTTACTTTTATTTAATATAACTATTAACTATCAGAATGTTTAATATAACCATTTATTTAACTAGGATATGTTAATTCAGTCTAAACCAACTCTTCAATTGAGGACTGTTGCACTATTGCAGCCATTGCTAGTAACTTCGCAAACAGAATGATTCCGAAAGTCATGAAGGATATAATTAGCTAGCATGACTAAAGGTTGCCCAAAAAAAAGACAAAAATTTTGAGACATTTTACCAAATTTTGAGACAAAAAGATACATCCTATTTTTCTGGAAAAAACCGAATTGTACGCATTTTATAGACCTAGATTGGGCGTTCATTCATCACGTGTGCTGTCCAAAGTTCTCTGTGCACAAGAAAGGGTTATGTCGCTAGAAGAAAAATATAATGTAGATTGTTTGCACTATTCAACTTATTCTATTGTCTCAGTTGGTACCGTGTGGTCTTAACTGTGGAATCAGATTGCAACAGTAGTTCAGTGCTAATTTGATTTCTGTTGTGCTGGTTTTTTAGCGCTTTTATGTAGAATATATTTAACCATTGGGTTTGAGTGGGTTGGAGTATTAAAACTAAGGGCCTATTCCTTTACCGGATTAAACGGACTGGACTTATTTTAGTCCGAGGTTTTGGAATGACAAGTCGGACTAAACGGACTAAATGGTTTAAAATATGTCTGCGGCTTAATTTTAGTCCGAACTCCGAACCCATTCCTAAACTACCACCGGATTAAACTTTTTAGTCCGATCCCATTCCTAAATTACCACCGGATTAAACTCTCAGCTGGACTAAAATTAGTCTGAATAAAAAATTTCCGTTCCTAAACCGGACTTATAAGTCCCTTTATTCCACTCGCTGCATTTTACATGGAGTTTTAGTCCGCGTTCTGTTACGCGGATTAAACGGACTTAACTTCCCGGTGCCCCCCAATTATTCGCTTGCTACTTATAACTATCTTAACCGATTTGGACAATCTATATATCAAATTGTAGCTGAATAATTGGGCTATTTTATGGTGTATTTTAGTTATCTGTTTTAAAAACGTATTCCAAAAATTCTTCGTCAAATTTTTTTTTGGTCAATTTTTAACAATTTTTTTTTCAAAAAAAAGTTTTTAAAAAGATTTTGGATATGTTAGTTTAATCGAAAAATTTCAAAAAATTTAATGAATTAATTTACTCAAGCCGGATTCGAAATCCTACCAGGCGAAGTCAAAGCGGCCGCTTTAACCTCTCGGCTACCCGGTCTGAAAGATAAGGTGCTAAATAGTCTTTATATATAATGGATATTTACAAAATTAGTATATTATTATTTGCAGCTATGTAGTTTTTTGCATTATGTGCCGCTGCAAATGAATTTTTTTATTGCGAAAACGCTGTATTCAAATAGCGAGTTAATGGTCAACTTCAACTGCTCAGCCAATCAGAGTACAGTTTGTAGGCGGGGACAAAACTGATTGGCTGGTGCGAAAAAACATAGATGCACCAGAAATCCAAATTTATCAGTGTCGGGAAGTTTAAGTTTTGGAATGACACCGGCCTAAATTAAGTCCGACTATTATTCCAAAACTTTTAACTAAAACTAAACTAAAATTTAACGTTGTACCAAAACCATAAGCAAAACTTAACTAAAACTGAACTCGTACCAAAACTATAACTAAGACTAAACTAATCTCTGTAAGCGTGTACCACAACCACAGCTATCACTCAGTGCATAAATATAGAACTCTCGTGACATTTGATTAGCTAGTTAAACTGTAATTGAATTGCCTAGTTAAAATTCTAGTTTTATTTTTGTTGTGCCACAGCACAGCAGGTCTTTAATTTTGATTCTGGCGGAAAACACATGGCTGATACTGCAATGTAAGTTTGTGCGTTAGTTTGCTTTGCAGTTTACAGGAATTGTGCGTGTGTCATATCAATGTCTAGTGCAAAACTTACACAGTAAGCGGTAAAAAGTTACATTGTGCGTTTGTTCAGTTCATGTGTGTCAAGTTGTGCGCGTGTGTCACAATGCTGATATTACTGAGTGTCTGTGATAAAACAAAACTTGCGCATTGTATCTGTATTTACAGTAATTATCTTTGTATACTGGATACTGTCAACACATCAATTTGCAAATTTGCTTGTAGGTCATTGTATAAAGCCGTTAGCAACAAGCCCAATCTGCGGCAAAACCTTCGGTAAGTATTAAGCAACACTTTCAAGTAAGCTGACCAGTCGGTCAGCTAAAACCTGTTGTGCAGCAATTATTTTACTTGTAATTGTGCAATATAAAAGATTGGTGTCGTGTTTCTTTCAGCAAACTGTATGCTAAATATTGAAGGTGTTTTTCCCTCACAACAAACTGTGTGAAAACAAGCTAGAAGTCTCTTAAACTAAAAAATGATGTATATATATCATAACATCATTCGAATTCAAAAGTCATGACCTGCGTTTTTTTATTAAGGAGTTTAGTAAATCAATTTCTAATCTGCAGGTATCTTTCAAAGCAAAAAATAAAACGATATCAATAAAACGCAGCGATCAAATTTGGAAATAGCATCGCGTTCATAGGCTAAGGCCAACATGAAATGCCTTGAATAATTAACGAAAAGTGAAATCCTTAAGATACATATTTATTCCTAGTGTCTGGGAAAATAAATATAAGGCGAAAGACAAATTTATTAAAAATTGCAAATTTAGAATAAGTTTAAAAAAAGTTACCGAAACCCGGGATCGAACCAGGAACTTCAGTCTAACGCACTCCCAACTGCTATTTCGGCTTGCTAATAATAGTTGTTAAAGTAAACATCACAACTGGTGCCCTGTGATTACAAGCGTAAGATAACATTAACAGCCTTATTAAGATTTGGGTTCATCGATAATCATTTCGTTGATAAATATATTTTTTCAGAATTTACGTTGAAATAAGTTTAGTGTACATAGCAATGTTTGTTGAGTTATTTATTATTATTGAAAGCTTGAGTCTAATGCACTGTTCCATTAAAATCATTCAGTTGTGAGTAAGTTGTTGGAACCGGTTGGTCAAGACGGCAGCGCTTTGGAACAATAATCTGAGGACAGATGGTTCGATTCCGTCCCTGAATTATCATATGCCTCATGATCTTGTGGCCAGGAGTTTCACCAGTCAAGAATGAAGTCAGTATATTTTATTTTACTTATCTGGATATTTATTATTTTTAGAATATTTTATACACAAATTAGTTTCTTTGAAAGACTTTGAATTTGTTTTTACATATTTTTTTGTAAGGTAAAAATACTTTCACCCTTTTGCATACACAATTTGCTGAAGGAAAACACACATCAATCCTTTGCACAATTTAGAATAAACACATCAATCCTTTGCACAATTTAGAATAATGTAGTTCTTTGCTGCACAGCAGGCTTTAGCTGACCCACTGGTCAGCTTACATGAAAGTAATGCTTAATACTTACTGAAGGTTTTGCCGCAGACTGGGCTTGTTCCTGAAGGATTGTAAGTTATAATGCCGCCCATTTTAGTTCTTTGTAGACTCTTGACACCCAAACACGTACATAGACGCTCGTGCGAAGCACAACACAAATTGCACATAGGTAAACAACCACATAAATACGCACATGCACGTCTTCTGGCGCGCTGCTGTGCATCGGATCAGAGTGCACTAGTGCAGTCAAAGCTTTCAGTTAGTTTCAGTTCCTACTGAAACTAAGCATGATTTACATACAATTATCGTATCAGTACACTGATTGAAATTAGAATGCACGGCCGCTTGGCGCTGAGAGGCGGCGCAACAATAAAAACAATATGTGTTCAACAGCTTAACATTGCATCAGTAAACATCAAATTTGATTTTAGCTTGGCGACCCATATTACAAGTCTTAATACATCAACTTTAAACTAAAAAAATATTATTCCACAGTCACTTTAACTGTAAATCGCAAATACAAATCATAAACATACTAACTCACCTAATCACACAATCATTTTCATCAAATCAAAAACTAACCGGAGTGGATTAGTGAAAGTGTAGCTAATTCGGGTTTGGGAAATTATATTTTCAAGCTAATCGGATTAGCACCTGTGTCGAACACATTTTTGGCAGCAGGTTTTTTCAATATACCCTGGTGTACGACGAAATAGTCATCTTTTTCATAATCAGCTGCTAACTAAATGTTCACCAGAGTTTTCAAGGGGAACCTTCCAAAACAATACAAATCCAAAGCACAGTTGAAGCAATTTATTTATGCCCACAAAATTTATTACAAATTGCTTTGTAGCTGTTGAGTTATGATTGTTGGAACTGAAGCTGCGCTTAAACAGTAAGGTACTCAGCGATGATTGCAAAATTGAAAATTTAAGAACATTTCTTGAAATTTGAAAAAAAATCCAATATACATTTTAATTTTTTACTTGAGGCAAAAAATTGAAAGTGACCCGTTTTGTGCAGAACGCAGTAGGACCAAACTGATTATTTGCTTGTTTTGCTTATCTTGAAATGTCCCCACTGCACAATGTGTAATGCCAAGGTCCAACATGCATAATAGGAACAGTATGATATTCTCCTTATTATGTCCTGTGGCTTGCATCTAATGCGGAGTGCAAATTAGTCCTTTTGTGTACAATTCTGAGGGTGGAGTAGCCTAACCCCTCCCTAATTTCAAAACCATTGCGCTCAACTGACAGGGTTATCCCCCGCCTCAAAACTGTACACCAAGGGGCTATTTTGTCCTCAGTACTGGACGCGTGCCTAAGGGCACAATAAAGGGAGTGTCATAATATGTACTCTTGGTAAAACTGGCAATGGAGCTTCTTGATCAAACAATTTTGTCAACACTCGTACCTAATCTTGAGTCAGGAAGTACTTATCTGGCACGGTACAGTTTGCACTATGTTTGTACATAGTTGTACTACCAGAATTTTCAAAAAAATAAACTTTCTTATATTCTGACTTATGCCCAAAACTGCTTTTCGACCACATTGAGCAAACTTCAATTCAGCTTCCTTGCCGGAAACATTTCGTTAATTTTGAGATTTTCACTAAAGTTTTGATATTTAAGCAGTCTGTTCTTGACTAAAATCCATAGCAATCCATCTATCAATATCCAAAAACGCAACACATTTAATATAATAAAAATAAGACATATCACAACACAAACACAAAAGCTTTAGAATGTACATAACATTACCAAAAACAAATCTACAATTAGAATTACAGCGAACCAAGTGTCATTATATCAAAGAATATAGCAAACTGCTCCAAGTCATTTTGTGAAATATTTTTAATCGGTGTATAGGAGCAAGTGTTAAACATAATAAAATAAACTTCTATTATTTTATTTGAAGTATTAAAAGTACTGTAATCTATAAATTTATGGACATACCAAAACTATGTTAGCTCTACTATTAAGTCTTGCATTCTGTACTGAATATAAAACCCATAAGAATTTTTGAGCATTTATTAATAAACGAATCATAGAGCACGTTTATAGAGCATTCATGATTTGTAGCATTTCAGTAAAGTGAACCCGCTACAGCAAGAAAGTAAAACGTCATAACGTTAACTAAAATGCTAGTTTTAACTGCACTTTTAACTCGAATCAAGCCGTGGCCTTACTTTTACTTTAGCTTTAACTTAAAAAATGGTTAAACTTTTTCGCTCTAGCAGCCACGGCACAAAAAACACATCAGCATAAAAAATCAATGAAATCTTAATATTAATAACAAATATTTAATAATTAATCAATAATTAGCAGCTCTGCTATTGGCCCGACTGTTACATTTGCTGACGCCCGTAGTGCCCGTCTTGTCGGCGCCATTGAAACCCGCCCTAACCATTCGCCCATTCAGTAATTCCACGTCTCGCACAGACATCCCGAACACCTCTCGAATGGCGTCAGCCACTTTTTTGTTGTAGATTATGTAGAGAAAACCATTGATGCTACTGTTGAAAATGACCGCGTAGCCGCAAACAGCAAACGGCTTCAGTGTACCTTAAATAGCAGAAAATGAATGAACCATGTCAAAACAATGACTGTAATGTAAATGTAAATGTAAATGTAAATGTAATGTAAATGTAAATGTAAATGTAAATATAAATGTAAATGTAATGTAAATGTGAATGTAAATGTAAATGTAAATGTAAATGTAAATGTAAATGTAAATGTAAATGTCAATGTAATGTAAATGTAAATGTAAATGTAAATGTAAATGTAAATGTAAATGTAAGTGTAAATGTAAATGTAAATGTAAATGTAAATGTAAATGTAAATGTAAATGTAAATGTATATGTAAATGTAAATGTAAATGTAAATGTAAATGTAAATGTAAATGTAAATGATGCAAATGTAAATGTAAATGTATATGTAAATGTAAATGTAAATGTAAATGTAAATGTAAATGTAAATGATGCAAATGTAAATGTAAATGTAAATGTAAATGTAAATGTAAATGTAAATGTAAATGTAAATGTAAATGTAAATGTAAATGTAAATGTAAATGTAAATGTAAATGTAAATGTAAATGAGTAAATGTAAATGTAAATGTAAATGTAAATGTAAATGTAAATGTAAATGTAAATGTAAATGTAAATGTAAATGTAAATGTAAATGTAAATGTAAATGTAAATGTAAATGTAAATGTAAATGTAAATGTAAGTGTAAATGTAAATGTAAATGTAAATGTAAATGTAAATGTAAATGTAAATGTATATGTAAATGTAAATGTAAATGTAAATGTAAATGTAAATGTAAATGTAAATGTAAATGTATATGTAAATGTAAATGTAAATGTAATGTAAATGTAAATGTAAATGTAAATATAAATGTAAATGTAATGTAAATGTGAATGTAAATGTAAATGTAAATGTAAATGTAAATGTAAATGTAAATGTCAATGTAATGTAAATGTAAATGTAAATGTAAATGTATATATAAATTTAAATTAATGAGTAAAAGTAAATGTAAATGTAAATGTAAATGTAAATGTAAATGTATATGTAAATGTAAATGTAAATGTAAATGTAAATGTAAATGTAAATGTAAATGATGCAAATGTAAATGTAAATGTATATGTAAATGTAAATGTAAATGTAAATGTAAATGTAAATGTAAATGTAAATGATGCAAATGTAAATGTAAATGTAAATGTAAATGTAAATGTAAATGTAAATGTAAATGTAAATGTAAATGTAAATGTAAATGTAAATGTAAATGTAAATGTAAATGTAAATGTAAATGTAAATGTAAATGTAAATGTAAATGTAAATGTAAATGTAAATGTAAACGTAAATGTAAATGTAATGTAATGTAAATGTAATGTAAATGTAAATGTAAATGTAAATATAAATGTAAATGTAATGTAAATGTAAATGTAAATGTAAATGTAAATGTAAATGTAAATGTAAATGTAAATGTAAATGTAAATGTAAATGTAATGTAAATGTAATACTACTTTGCTACTCGTACTACTTATTAACACAAAATTTTAAACGACTGTTATAAAACTTTATGAGCATGAAAGTTATCATAAATAGTTTATAGTTTTTTATAGAAGACCGACCAAACTTCCTTACTTGCTACAGACTCCTGAGTTGAACCTAAGTCGGACTCGCTTGGTTTCGGAGTCAACGTATCATTTATATCTAGTTTAGCTCAGGAATCAAGTGATTCCGAGTCCGCTGTGACATCAGAGTCTGTAGCAAGTAATTTTGGTCGGTACTGTATATTATTTTTATTCTCATTAGCTGTCAATTTATTTTCATTTCTTTTGTTTATTCCCAAAAAATTACTGACCTGGTGGGACAACATAAGGGTAAATTCTGAAGAAAATCCAAATGAATATGAAAGCAAAGGAAATGATGACAAACTGAGTGGACATTCGCAATTCCTGGGCTTTTCGGTCCTGTTCCGCGGTGGCGCCAACGTTGATTTTTCTGAAACAAAAAATAATAAAAATAACTGAGATTAACGATAATGAATAAATAAGCAAAATCTTTGCAGCCTCAACAGACTAATGTTAATTTGGTTCTTGCTGAGCAAAACAAATAAACATAGAGTTTTTAGCATTCACCAAAGCTTACAAAATTTTGCTAACATGACCCCAAAGTAAGGTAATTAAGTCTGCTTGAAGTTATTCAAATGAATGTAAAACTGTGCTCTTCTGTTCTCCTGTAAGAATTTTAAAGAATTTAAATTTTTAGGTTTAGTATATATTATACAAGTCTAAATATATTAGGACTTGTATATATTATACAAGTCTAGTGCGTCTGGTTAAGACTGCTCGACCAGATCAGATTTGTTATAATACGGATTTGTTATTATATTATACGAACTGCAAGAACTTGCAAAGCTGACTCAGCGGTACACTGATTTCGCACTTTTACATGGATGGACATACTTTCTGTGTCGCCTAACGGTGAAAACAACAATGAAATAGCAAATGATGATTGTCAGTGAACTAGCAGTGTTGCAGGGATATTCCACAATATAGTCCGCCCAGTTAAACGCTCCGAACGGATAACCGTACGCAAACACTTTATAAAACACGTAGAACCTGCAAACAGATACAAATAATAGAAATTATTCGTGTGAAACGTGAAATGTGTTAATGTATGGGTTGTGGGCTATGGCACTAGTTGGTGTGCTATAAGCGATATGCATGTTTCTGTAAAACTCCACGTTCAGGAGGACTAGTGCATTTGCACGAGGGTTTCAAGTACAGCCACCAGTGCTATAAGTTACTTGTAAATCGATTCGATACCGAATTGTGTACATACCTCTAGATTTCTTGTCTTACTTACTTTATGTCTTTCAAACTGTATTTATGCCAACTCATTCATTTCATTTATTTCATTGTCAAACCTACGTGCAACAGGGCAGAAGATATTGACTGAAAATGCAAAGAGAAATCGCTGAAGTCCAAGATACGGCAATTATCACGTTAACTCTGGAATGAGTTAGAAAACTGTTGATAGATTGTTTTGTTTGAACTGCGAGGCATCTAAAACAAAAAATCTGCATTAAGATTTTCAATTGTTTTATATAAATCTATGTATGTACTGGGTGAGATGCTAAGTTTTAATGAAATAGGTAATCAGATATGCACACATTCAATGAAATTCAACCTTAAGGTCAGGGTCAGTGCAACTGTAATATACAGTAAACTATATAAACTAAGCCAAAGTCAATCTTACAAATGTTATCTGTGTACTATGTGATAATTATACAAATCTACATAATTAATTAAACTTGCACAAATAAAGTTAATAATAAGATAGCATTTATTAAATAGCTTATAAAGTAAATTACACCAAATAGGTTTAGTTAAGTAATAGCTAAAATGTCAATTTAACTCTTACATAAAGTCCTTAACTCGGTTTAAATCCGCTGCACCAGTGCCTGTCAAAATTTAATTGAAAACGGGGGCTTAGCTGCTATTTCGCTGTGATTTGCTAAATCAATGTAACTGGAGTTTAGCTCGAAATCAGACATTAGATAAACCAAGAGTACATAATCACATAATCTTATTATGGACTCTTGGTTAAACCAAGAGTACATAATAGGGAGAATTATGACACTTTGCCCTATTCTTGCTAATCGGCCGAAATTACCCTTTCGTCTTGAGTCCAAGGGGGACCCACCAAATCAGATAGTTTCTTGATTTTACTTTGGGGGGGGGGTACCCCCCTTGTTGTAGCACACTGCCGGCTCAAAATCTGCGTGTCTTGTTTTCGGGGGGGGGGCAAGAATGAATCAAGACTGAATCAAGACACTTGCCTGGTAAGACGTGAAAGGGCTATTTCGGCCGGAGCATTGTTCTGACCGATTAGCTAGAATAGGTCAGAGGTCAATGTCAATAGGTTATATTAAGAGTGTCATACTGTTTTCTATTATGTACTCTTGGTTAAACTTATTTGGTGCAGTCCACCGATACTATTTTAACTGGTAAAGTAGACCAAGCGGCGACTGTTGCAAAAACAATGTACCAGACCTGTTGACAGCGATACAGGTCAACATCATCCACATTTCGTACCAACACGTCAGTTCGATGGTGCCTGGAATCGACCACGACCATTCCGGAATCAGCCAGCTAAAATAAAAACAGCTGGGCTTAATTTTAATATACATATTTAAGTTGTTAGACTTTTTATAATTCAATAAAATTGATAAATTTCACTGAAAATAGGTGCTGCTATGCATGTAAAGTGTATTTGCTAGATTACGTTGCTTGGAGTTATTAGTTATTTTTAAATATCTTAATTCCGCACTGCTAAGCTTTTAAGCAAAAACAAGAACTAAGTCTATGTAACACATGTTTACGAAACTGAAACATAATTCCATGTAAAGTAGGTATATATACTGTTGTAGTAATTCTGTTAAATGGAACACACCATATTCGCAGTATTTTTTCGAATCTGTACGACAACTGAAGCCAGTCACAACCGCGCCAGTTTTGTGATAAATAATCTATTAAGTCTACCCAAATATTAACAGATTTTATAATAATAATTTACAAATGATAAATTCTAAATAACTGACTCCTGCAGCGCTGACGAAGGGGCTAAGTAGATGATAATTAGCGTCAGCTGAATTGTATCCACAATCAATAGGTTGAACATAAATCGATAAATTACTGGACTGTAGGTCGATATCAGTCCCTTGGCCGACTGAAATAAAGTCACTTATATGCTTAATAACAGTTTGGGCTCACTCCAGCTTCCGTTTGTTTTAACTTTATTCCATTTCATTTTGTAATGTTTTTTTATTTTCTGAATTTTTAATTCATTTTCTTTACACAATGAACACTCACTCATGCTATTGAAATATATACTATTACCGCTATCGAAATAGTGTTACTTCAACATAATGTCACTAAATGAAAAGCTGCGAAATAACCATTGCAAATAATAAATATACTTTGAAAGGAATTGGCAAAGTTTTGTACTGTTTTTACGATTACACTGTTTTTTTGCTTTGTTTTTACAATTACACTGGTTTTTTGCCTTACATTTTTTTAGTTTTTAAGGTTCAATTAGTGTTTCAATGTTCAATTTTACAAAAAACGTTTTATCTCCATTGAAAATTAATCACATTTTAGGAATCTATGGGCGTTTGCTTCTTGCTTGACAAGTGACTCTCCTTTACTTCTGTAACATCGAAACTTTAAACTTGGCACTTGAAGCTTGACTAGACCAAACTTATCTCACCATAGCATAAAGCAGCAGGACGTTGCAGAAGAGACCAGGAACCGAACAAACTCCCAACCCGCCGCCCAGTAATATGGTCAGCCAAGTACAGCCTTCGTCATCACTAATGGGTGTTTCGTTGGAAAGCATAAACGTGCTGTTGTTAGCCATATTTGTCAATGACAATTCTAAACAACCGAAAAAACAACATTGTTTTTAACGCAGTCTAAGTGAAGTATATGTTAGCATGAGTTATGCCCTATTCGTACTTCTTTTCGTTAATTGTTCCTGTCGTTTTATCCTTAAAGTAATTCATAAAAAAATTGTCTAATCAAGAGTGGCATTTTTTGCAAAAACAATAAGGTAGGTGGTCAAAACTAGCTCGAAAAATACCAAAAACTAGCTAAAACGTTTGTAATTTTTGCAGTTGCTAATCGAAATTTGTTTTTATGTCGTTAAAAACATAATTTGTTCGACAAATTATGATTTTGTCGTTATGTCCGAGTGCACGAGCATAAAATAACAATGTGTATCTGTGACAAGATTCATTTATTTTATTGAAAATGTTCTATTAGCGTTTTGATTGAGTTAATACTAAAATAGTTAAACATCTGATATCTAGACCAGCAGGTTTCGTAAGACTGTCACGTCATGAAGCTAACTTGATATAATCTTGTCCATTAAACGCCATGAGTACAAAATGTTTTTCAAAGAACCTTTATCATGCGCTTTTCAGTTTTGGCACCCAATTGCGGAAAAACGGACTGATGCAAAATTGATCTTAAACCATAATAGAATAAGATTTTTGTCACAATTACATATGCGTCTTTCAATCACATATTGCGTTCTCATTTGGTAAAACATTTCTCTGTTCCGTTGTTGAGTATTTATGTACGACACATTTTTCGAAGCAAGACATTACATACAAGTTTTGCGATAAACAGTGCGACATTTAGAAGTAGAAAAACAAATTAAATTCCTCGTGTTTATTTTCAGAAAAACACTAAATCTAACCATTTTCATAAAAAAACAATTATTTTTGTTGCTTAATCCTTAGCATACCTGACAAACCGCTCACATATAGGTACTGCTATGGATCAAGTTAGATGAACTGAAATAATTCTTAGATATATTGCAGGTGCTTAAATGGCATAATATGACGCCAAACAATTAATTGCTTCAACACAAGCAAAACAAACTAGCAGGTGAAAGAATCGAAAAGTTAGTTAAAATATGTATGTTCTGTAAATTGTTTACAGCGGTTTCAATATTTTTGCAATCAACGCAGAAATAAGTAAGCTACAGCATGACAAATACATATGTACCTCCTTAGTCCTTGTAGAGATCTTAGATTGCATAAAAAAGGCAAGACAATAGCATTCATAAAGTAACAACCGACATAGCCTCATTACAAGCCTAAGTTACAAAGTATGACATATAAAAAAGCGCAGCGGAAACAGTTTGGGTTGGCAAATGGGTCATTTGTCTTCGTCTTAAAATGGGTTAATGAGAACTGTGGAATAAAACTTGTTAACCCCCGCGTGCGTTACTAAGATTACATTGCTGTATGCCCCCCTTGGCAAAAATTTTGCGTTTGCACTCCAAGCTTACAACAATGACATTTACATTCGACTTAGTATGTACATAAGTTGCTAACGGAACAACACTTGCTTCTAAAATACATCGGGTGGATTTCACAAAGGTAATTTTACTAAACCATGGTTTTACGTAAGATTTTATATGATTTGCACATAATTTCATTACGCAATATAGCCTGATTCGTTACAAATATCGTAGATTTTTTTAAATCATGGTTTAGTAAAACCACTTGTGAAATCCACCCATAGAGTCGAAAACGTGAAGCAAAAAATTATCAACTGAGCAGAAATTATCAACATATGCGATCGTAGGACGAAAACTTATTTGCCTACTCATTTTGCGGAGCTGCATCTTCAATTTCTCCGCCAACTTCAATTCAAACAGAATAGTCTCTGAATTTTTTTAATTTACCAAACAATTAGTTTTCCCTCACAGTTTTACAACATCTAAATGAGTGGGATTAACAGTGGGTCATTTGTCTATCTTAAGGGGTGTGTGTGGTAGTTGTTTTTGTTTTTTGTAAAAATTATTTTTAGTTATTTATGTTTTTTTCTTTATATTTTGAGGTATTTTTTTGGCAAGTTTTCTCAGTTTTGTTGCAGTATACTGATTGTAGTGTGTGCGCTGAGGTTGCAAAGTTGGAGTTTTTAAGTTTTTGATATCTATATTATTTTTTTTTTTCGTGATACTATCTTCTTTGTTTCTTCTGTTTATTACATGTATAAAGGGATTATGTGTTGGTTTATGACAAATTTTGTGCAATTGCTTGTGGTGCGGGGGAGTAATACCTGGTTACACTGCTGCTGCTCGGAGTACAGAGTAGTATTCTCGCATTATGTTTTAATTGTTAAAAATTTAGTGCGTATCTTTACTCAAAACAAACCTTCCTTTATCTTTTTCTTCTTATTTGTGACAAACTATGCGTCGACGAGATGTTTGTTCTTTTTAGCGGGGGACTCTCATATCTCTCGTTTTATTTTTTGTATTATGTTCTTCTCTGTGTGTGGTGTGTGGTACACTCGGGGATTGGGGCTCGATATAGGGTGCAGATGGTTGGCTGGGGACTGTCTGGCATTTCCGATAGTATAGCATTGGGCTAGTTTTCTCAGTGAACGTACAAGTCAAAAGAAAAAGATCCCCTTTTTCAACCCAATAAGAAAACCTCCTTTCCCGAACCTCCCCCCTTAAACAAGCACGTTTTGCGAGTAAGGTTAAACTTATTTTACACAGATCGCGGTGTGACGTACTTGCAGTGCTGAGGATATTCTTCGAATATAAAACGCGGCACTTTTTTTAAATTTTTGAAGCCAACGTATTAAATAGACCTGTCAAATGTTAGTCCTAACTCCTAAGCTCAACCAACAGTGCGTCGATTTTGCTTAAATTTTCCTACCTAAGAGTTGAAACGTGCTCGCTGTGAACAACTTGAGTTCAAAATTGATCATTGTATTGCAAAACTGTACTTAATAGCCAGTAATAGGTAACATTGCGTACATGTTGCCGAACGAGATACAGCAAAATAATTTACAGCAGCTAACCTACGGTAAGCCGCTTAAGCTACCGTGTCTTAGCCAACGGCGCCCATACTGTGGACTCCATACCGTGTGATGGCATGGCTGCCATAAGTTCAAAATTCCTGGCTTTCGACCCGCTAATGAATACTCCACGGAACATTGTCGTGACACGTATCGTCGAATTACTGTGTTCTTTATGCAAAAACTGCCAGTAGTGGATACATTTGTAGATACGCAAATGGAGCAGGCAGGTAATCGTCACCAAGTACGTACATACCTACATACACGATAAAGACACACACGCTCACACAAACAGTGTTATTTGCTGACCTGCCAGCAATTTAACACTAGGATAGATGCAATGGTGTGCTCTTGATGCACACGTTTGCAATATAGTATGTACGCGGCGGCGGCCGCCGCGTAAAAACGGTTATGGGAACTGGAGAATGAAAATGTTCCGTGTGCGTCAGTAAAATTTCGTTGCTAATATGTCACCTTGACAAAAAAAGTGGATACACTCTAAGCTTGTAAGTTTGACATTTGCTTTCGACTTAGTCGGTGAAATGCATTAAGGGGGTAGTGTCGCGAAAGCAGTTTTGCTCATAGGCTGTGAAAACAGAACTTTTTGTTTTGAAGTAGTACATGCAATGAGAAGCTAGTCCAACTGTAGTGTGGGGTTTATTTTTGTGCGAGATATCATTTTATATATATTGACATTTTTTCGACCATTGGTATTGGAAGCAGATTATTGGGGAATAGAGGTGAAAATAGCAGTTTTAGTTTGGCAGGCTGGGGAGGTATCGGGGGGGAGGACATTTTTGGCGAATAAGGAAAAAGAATTGGGGTGTGTGTTTTCTTTTTATTTGAAATTACTGTTAGATATTCTCATATATTATTATTGCTGCTGCTCTATATTGTAGTAGTAGTCTCGTGTTTTCCTAGTGTCTTCCAGCCGGTCGCGTCAGTAGTCGCCTATTGTGTGTGTGCATTACTAGTCTGGGGTATTGTCGCGAGTAGAAAGAAATCAGGATAATTGATATATGTGGAGATTAAATGATGGTGTGTGAGCAGGTTTTTTTTCGGCATATTTCTGCGTCTATGAGATATTGTTGACTACTATGCGCTGCACTATTGCGGTAATGGGAAAAATAATTTGCCTTTTGGTAGATTTTTAAAAATAAAAAAAAAATAAATTTCTAACTTTTCTGAAATAGTTTTACAGTCGCGCAAAATCGACTGCTTTCGCGACACTACCCCCTTAAGACAGTCTTAGCTGAGTCTTGCTAACCGCAGTCTAAGGGCAACATTCTAACCTATGTAATACGTGTAGAATTGTTTGTTACGAAAGTACGAAGTTCTAAATTACTGAAATAGACTGCCTTTATGCGTTCTATCAATTAGGTTTTGAACATAAAAAGTATGGGGCATTATGTTTAGTGCTTCTAGTAAATAAGAATTGAAAATATGCTCAACGAAATTATCAAGTGAACTGTGTAATTACCTAAAATTTGCTATATATGCGACCGTAGGACTCATCTTAAGCCCGGTTCATAGTTGTCCGTAAGGGCTGTCCGTGTCCGAGTCCGTGTCCGTGTCCGTAAGAGTAGTTTAATTCATACTTGTCCGGATGTCCGTAACAAGTTGTCCGAGAGTGTCCGTAAAGGCTGTCCGGATGTCCGGAAGACAAGTTGAATTCAGTTGAACTTTTGTCCGTGTCCGTAAGCAACCAGCCAATCAAATGAAAGCTTTATTAGTCACGTATGTTTGCGTACACATAAAATTATTCCGCGCATTGCAAAATTTTAGTAAATTGTTCGTAATATGAGGTGAGTAGCTGCAGTCTGCTAAAAACGTTTTTATTGATTTTTTTAAGGTTGCATTTTCACGCGCTTAGTACGCTGCAGAATGTATAGGCGTTATTTTATATGCATACGCACTGTCCGTAGAGTGTCCGTAGCAGTATGAATTAATGCTGATGACGGACACGGACAAATGTTACGGACAACCTTTCGGACACGGACACGTACTCGGACACGGACAACTACGGACAGTTCCGCACTACTATGAACTAGGCTTATCTCATATGTAGGAATGTTTTCAGTTAACTGCTAACTGATTCATTTTCAGTTAAAGTTGAGCAGTTACAATTAACTGATAATAACTGATAACTTAACTGCTCTGAATTTGAAAAGCAGTTAAAAACTGATAACTTAACTGCACAATTCTCAGAAGCTGTCAACTTAACTGTAACTGAACTGCTTCGGTTGTAAAAAACTTATTAAAATCAGTTAACTGAATTTATTTTCAGTTTTTACGCATAACTGAAAATCAATTATTCAGTTCAGTTGTAGGAACATTTTAATATGCAGGCCCAAAAGGGGCAAGGTTCATTTGCTGAATAAAAATTCAGCAGATATGTTTCATCAGCAGATTTACATCGCCTTCGCATTCAGTGTGCATTGTCATGCATAGAAAGCAATAATACCTGCTGCAGTTGCTGAGTTTCGGCACTGAATTTTACCAAATTCCAAAACTATTGGTAACTGTTGGCCAAGAAGCCATAGTTGCCGTAAGCAAAATGGTTCATTTAAAACAGTGTTTGCAGACAAAAGTAGAATACATGTTTCAAAAAAACATCAACAATAAGTGGGGGGGGGGAATCGAACCCTTGAACTGTACCACTATTGAACTTGCACTGTGGGGCACTCGACCACGCACGCTGCTTCACTTTGTGTGGTTGATTGATTGTAGATATGAAGCATGACACATTAAGATGACGCGCAGAGAGCTGGGTAAAAGATGCTAAGTGAATTTATTTTTCCTATAATCTTATATTAAAATGATATCTCACGGCCTCTAAAATACCATTATTACTATACTTTCATCTAAAACTGTAAAAAAGCATGTCTTCAGAAAAAACAGTCAGCTCCCATACTGACTTTACGTGTTAATCATATGCACACAGCAGTGTGCAGCAGCTACTTTTACACTGCGCAGAGTTGGTTTCAAAACAATAGTTACTTCTCTAGAAGGAATAAGTTACGGGCGTACTTTTTGCATACTGTTAGTGTTTTCCGTTATCATTTTTGTAGCTTATTATATTTATACTTTGCTGAAGATGTTTTCTTATTAATATATTTGTAATGCTTTTAGATTTTTAGTTTTTTTAACTGTTTTTTTTTAATTTTAAGAATACTTTTAAATTTTAAGAAGAAATAAACTCGTACATTGTTGACACCAAGGTACAGTTGCCACTGCTACGTAAGTTCTTGCAGGCATAATTTGGCACTGCTAAAGTTTTCAGTGAAAATATTGCGCTGATATTTTGGCTATCAAACGGTATATAGGTAGGTATGTACATAAAAAGTAAATAATTGGTTAATAATAAATTAGCAATTAATTTAGTGTTAATTAAGTAGAAAGTTAGCCATTCATAAATATCAGGATAGAAAAAAGCAAACCATAAATTTTAGAGAAATAACTGAAAATATTTTCAGTTAAAGTTATCAGTTACAGTTAAATTAACTTAACTGTAACTGAACTGATTAATATTTTGCAAAACTAACTGATAACTGAACTGATCTACACTTCAGCTAATCAGTTAACTGATTAACTGAACTGATTAAGATTTCGGTAACTGAAAACATCCCTACTCATATGCGAACTCATTTCGTGGAGCTGCAATTTACAGCATCTGTTCTCACGCTTTTAAATTGTTATCATTAATTCTATTGTTCATATTAATTTAAGCTTTTCATAAAATTAGCTTTTTGTGACTAGAATTTTTTTTAGCAGCTTCATTAGTAGTATAGGGGCAGCATCTCAGCGCACTTTGGGTGGGGAGGAGCCGGGTGGGGAGGAGCCTATCTTTAACGTGTAAAATCCTGTGAGGAGCCTATCTTTAACGTGTAAGCTCCAGTCTGGCTCCAGTCTAGCTCCAGTCTAGCGAATTGGGTGGGGAGGAGCCTTAAATTCCGTAAATTTTTAATTTTAATTTTTTTAATTTAAATTTTTAAATTTTAATAATTTTTCAAATTTTAATGTTAATAATTTTACATGTTTAATTTCTTACTATTTTACAATTTTTGTTTTTTGTTTTGGTAAATTGCGTAATGTGTGGTTTTTCCGGTAGTTTTTTTAAATTGAATAACACACGTGTATAGCCTAGGGCGTTTAAATTGATGCCAACTAGTGGCTGTAAACTAGTTAGGTGACTTACGGTAGACTACGTATTTTAAGTAAATTAACAATAGTTCAGCTATTACTTGACCGATCAACGCAATCAATATATCATTGTGTAGCTTATACTTTGGGTTACACGGGCATATAAAAAATTAAGCTGAATTATAACCTGGTAGTTAGCTATAGCTATGTTAAGGTACCTTATGGCGGTTTTCGGTTAAAAACATACCGCACATTTTACGGGCATGGAAGATTTCTCAGCAATTACTCAATCGATTTACATGATCAATACGTCATTACGTAGCCTATCAAGAGTAGTACAAGGTGATATAAAAATCTAAGCTCAATTCATACTCTGTCATTAGTAGTCACTGTTTTAGTACAACCACCTTACTTTTTCAAATACGCTTATGTACTGTGTTTGGCTAAAAAACATACCGCACATTTTACGGGCATGGAAGATTACTCAGCAATTATAGGACCGATCAATCTGATCAATATGTCATTGTGTAGCCTATCAAGAGTACTACAAGGTGATATAATAAGCTTGGCTAAATTCTTCGTTTTTTGACAGGTAGGGCAGGTTTAGTATACCTAGTGGAATTTTTTGGACTCGAGCAATATATCATTGTAGAACATAAGTACTACAAGCTGATATAACAACCCAAGCTGAATACCCACGCTAAGGGTAGATTTACCTATTGCTAAATATACATATTTTGTAAACCTAATGGTTTGGTAGTCAATGATTAATGGCTAATAGTAGGTAATTTGACAGAAGTTTAGGGTGAGTCATGGCGTCATCGTGATTAATTAATTGCTAATAGTAGGTAAATTGACACATTCCTAAGATGACTCATAGCGTCTATGGGCGTGACGGCGAAGGTAATGTAATATATATGTGGTAATCATAGACTTGTTACATCATTTTGTGATTTTGTCCGATTGTGAGTGGGTTTTTGTAAGTATTTTTTGAAAAGTTTTAGTT
>JASANF010020932.1:0-60566 GCA_030248245.1 Trissonchulus sp. WLG1_4 | reverse complement strand
CTATATATACACATTTTAAAAACACTGGTAAAGCTCAGCCTCACCCATAGCTAAATTTTAAACTTTTCCTTCAACCTCAGTTGAAGTAAACATTAACCTACCCCACTACAGTTAAACTTGCAATTTTAACCGTAACCACAGTAAACTTTAACTCTAACCTTACCCGCAGTTTAACTTTTAACATTAACCTTACCTTACCCACAGTTAATCTTTAACTTTAACTTTACCCACAGTTAAAATTTAACTTTAACCTTACCCACAGTTTAACTTTAACCTTACCCACAGGTAAAGTTAAACTTTAACCTTACCCACAGGTAAAGTTAAACTTTAACCTTACCCACATGTTTGGAAGGCAGCTCACGACGACGAAATCGGTGGCTCATAAAGCAAAAACTATGGCTCACGAAGCGAAAATGGGCGTTGCTCCGCATCTCCCCCACCCCGGTAGCTCACCCCCCCCCCCCAGAATATGCCACCTGTCCACGTATGGATAAGAACTGGGTTTTTTCGCAAAAATGTTCGCCATTGCGAAAAAAATTTGGCGACAAAATTTCAAACTGTCTCGCAAAATTGCCAAAAAAAATTGACGCCGGTGAGGTCAACCTATAAGATCGCCGCGTTGTTTTTAGCTACTCAGCCAGAAAACAATTTCCGGTACGTAAATAGGAGCCAGACTAGAGCAATCCAAGCCATACCACGGGCAATTCCACCCGGCACACATTGGGCTCTAATTTCTGGTAGTGCACCAATCTTTGGGAGTCTCGGTTGACCATCAGAATGACATCGGACTGTCGCGTCCGACTGGGATGCTGGGACTCGCACTGGCAATAGACCAGCGTCATCACGGCGTTCGTGTCCTTTTGACGTCGCTTTCTGCAAAGGACAAGGACGAACTTAAATTATCGATATACGTATATACAAAAGGCAGTCTATGCTTAATCTTGTTGAAGTTGGAGTTGGGGTATCGTATAATATATCGTAACAGACCAGTAAAGCGGATATCGTAACAGACCAGTAAAGCGGATTCTAAATCACAGCGCATATTATATCATAGCCGAAATTTGATTAATTTGAAGGCGTTAAAGATTTAGTATATAAGTCGGGACCGGGAAGTGGGCTATCCGCAGTATGCTTTACTGAATTATGCCAGTCGCCTTTGAAACGGCAGATTTTTGTATAGGATATACACATATGTAGTTCTATGCCTAAACATCCACCTCAGCAAATGAATATAATATAGATATAATGAATCTATAGCAATAGACAGTCCAAAAAGAGCAGGCCTAGCTTGCACTGTAGAAGCACGCAAAACACTGCAAATCACCAATGATTTTACACAAATTTTACAATGCTTATAATATACAATCGTTGAGGTGAGGTGGAGTAACCAAAACAGTATGTAAAAGCCCCCCCCAGAAAAAACCAATCTCACTTGTGCTCCCCCACGGCCCCCCTCAAACTGGTGGAGAAAACGGTGCCAGCAGTCATCAGCACAAAATCGCCCCCTATGCGTCGTTTGGCGTCCAAATCCCGCATAATGTCGCCGACGCTCGAAGCCCCGTCACATTGCTCGAAAAGCAGCTCGAAACGAAGCTTCGGAGACGAGGCCGTGTTCAGCAGACTGCTTTCCGATCTAAAAAACAAACATCTAAAAACTATGAAAAATACACAAAAAAAATCGTAGAAATGTTTGGAGAGTTGTTTTTTACATGCATGTATATATCTGGGTTTGATTTCATCACCGTAGGCTAAGATATATATACGTCTAGATAGGTGTTTTTTTCAAACAAACGGGATAATACGTTTTTCCGGATCTACAGAGCAGAGCTTGATAAAATATTACACACTAAAAGAAGAAGAAGAAGATTTAATCCAAAAAAAACAGGAAATATATATATATATATCAGGGATCGACCGGAGTTCCGGTTCCGGTTCCGGTTCCGGTACTTTTTGGTTCCGGTTCCGGTATTTTAAAAGTACCGGAACCGGAACCGGAACCACTATTTCTCTAACAAAGGATTTTGCTTTTAAATTTGTGTTGTTCGTCCATGAAAATTTTCCGATAGGCCTCCAACTGACCACAATTGGCCTAAAAATCGAAATTTTCTTCAGATTTTGTTCTGGCGAGCCTCTTGCGACTCTGTAGCTAGTTTAGTCTTCGTCTTGTTTATTAGTCTCTTTCATCAAAGCTCATGCGTTCAACATATTGTGTGCTGTACGCGTATATATAAATATTGCATACTTGTACATGTACATAATATACTTTAAATACAAATACAAAATACAATACAAATTTAAATATACACTAGCTTAATACATTGTTATCGTTTGTGCTTTATTGTCTTAAAATGGATATTGTAATATTTATAGTATATACTAGTACTAGGACCACTGCATGTTGTGAAACAACATCTAGGAGAGAGGGCGACGATACAGCCGCCCCCCGCCCCCCAATTTTCTCCAAGTCAGGGTTTTTTTTGGGTCCATGGGTGGGTCCAGCCAGACTCAAGTTCTCTTAACTGGACCCAGCAAAAATTAACCTGACCCAAGCCAGCCCAAGGGCGTAGATAGGGAGGGGGGTCGCGGGGGCCGCGATCCCCCCCTTTTGGTCCCCTTAAGAAGTTATCCTTAAGGTCAACCTTAAGAAATTGTCAACAAGGGTCCCCCCTTTGGTTTTTATCGCCCCGCCGAAAAAATTTCTTGATACGTCTCCAATTGACCAATTTTTGTCTAAAAATCCAAAAATTTTCGAATTTTTTTTCTGAGGACGACCCTATCCAGACCCCTGCATCTCTATGGCTGACTACTCCTTGTTATTATCTTTGTTCGTCAAAGCCTATGCATGTCTAAAAAAGTACATTATGCTGAATGTACTTGTATAATACACTGTATAATACACTGTACCTGTCGGAAAAAATTTCTGATACGACTTTAGTTATCCAAATTCGGCGTAAACAGTTAAAAAATCTCCCATTTTTTTTCTGGGGGCTGCCGCGCCCAGACCCCTGCAACCTGTGGCTCACTGGTCTTGCGTTTGCACTGCGAATTAAAGTGCTAAATTACTGTAAATACTAAAATAAATATCAAAAGTGTATTAAAGTGTATACAAAGTCAAAAGTGTATAGAAGGGTTGCATATAAAAAATGTGAGTAAAAGTGAACAAAAATTTTTTTTGAAAATATTGCAAAATATAGGGTCTTTTTGAAGTGGGTTCCGGTTCCGGTTCCGGTTCCGGTTCCGGTTCCGGTTCCGGTAGTTTTAGGGTTCCGGTCGATCCCTGATATATATATATATATATATATATATAGGGTTGCTAATTTACATGTAAAAAAGTCCGGACTTTTTTACACCTACTTTTTTACACTGTAAAAAAGTGTTAAAAAGTGTAAAAAACTGTAAAAAAAGTGTAAAAAAGTATTTTATAGCCTAGAATGATATTTACACGTTTTCTAAACTGTTTGAGACCAGGTTGAAATTTATGACCGCCGAACCGGTAACATGTTTCAATTATCAAAAAGTGTTAAAAAGTGTAAAAAAGTAGGTGTAAAAAAGTGTTAAAAAGTGTAAAAAAGTGTAAAAAAGTTGTAAAAAAGTCCGAAATTTTGCTACTGTAAAAAAGTGTAAAAAACGTTTTTTACTTTTTTACACTTCGCAACCCTATATATATATATATAACGGCGTACCCGGGGGGGGGGGGGATGGGGGGAATTCCCCCCCCCCCCCCGAAATTTTTCCCCAGTGATTTTTTACACAAGGGTCCCCCCTTTGGTTTTTATGGTCCGGCCGGAAAAATTTTCTGATACGTCTCCAATGGACTAAATTTGGCCTAAAAATCAAAAATTTTCCCGAATTTTTTTCTGGGGGCTGCCGCCCCCAGACCCCTGCTGCTATGTGGCTTACAATTCCTCGTTATTGTCTTTCATCAAAGCCTATGCATGTATACACAAACACAACTACATTATGCTGCATGTGCATGTCTACACGAGTATATTATGCTACATTTACTTGTGGAATACATTGTCTGATATGACACTCCCAACTTTTGTTTTAAATTTTGTCGGAAAAATTTCTGATACGTCTCCAGTTGACCAAATTCGGTCTAAAAATTGGAAAAATCGCCAATTTTTTTCTGGGGGCTGCCGCCCCCAGACCCCTGCAACCTTGTGTCCTTTGGTTTTTATGGTCTGGCCGGAAAAACTTTCTGATACGCCTCCAATTGACATAATTTGGCCAAGAAATCGAAAATTTTCCCTATTTTTTTCTGGGGGCTGCCGCCCCCAGACCCCTGCAGCCTTGTGGTTTAGTAATCTTGCGTTTGTAAGGCGTTTTACGAGTGTTAAAATTGCTAAAAAGTGCATTTTAACCCATTACAAAAAATCGAAAAGTCATTCCCCCCCCCCGAAATTTTTTTCTGGGTACGCCACAGTATATATATATAAGCCCCATGCGCATGAGCCAGTTGAAACAGTAGCATCTGTATGAACTAGTTCTAATTACCAGCGACTGAAGTCTAACCGAACATATTTTTCCACCGGGCCGATGTTCCGACCGCAAACCAATACCTCGCTCACATCGCTCAGGTTTAGTGAGGCCAGGGTGTAGTCGATTAGGCGCAGACCGCAGAACGGTAACAAAGCCTGCAAAAATGTTTACTTAATTATTACTTATTAATATTAAAAGGGTATATACATAATTAATAAGAAATGTCTGTGGTGCATTAACAAAATAATTGCAACCCATATATACATGTGTATGAGGGGAGGGATACTGGGCATGGCATGGGCTGGGGGAGGGATGGGGCAAACTGAGGGTCCTGAAAATGTGGGCAAAATTAAGTAAAAATGGCAAGTTTTTCGAATTTGCAATTTGGCAAAACTTAGGGTATGAACTGTGGTCGATCATGGAGGGAGGGTCCCCAAAATTCGGCCGGTCTCCCCACCCCATTCTGACTCGTTACAAGTATCATAAGTTCCAATTGCACCCGATACATAAGACCCACTGAGCAAAACGTTCCACCTGCTACCGCAACAAAAATGAGCCAAAAATGTAACAGATCATATATATTATAACACCGCAACCATACATGGGCGTGGGGGGGTTACACCCCCCAGAATGCTTTGAATGTAGCTCACGAAGCAAAAATCGATGGCTCACGAAGCGAAATTGGTGGCTCACGAAGCAAAAATGGCCGGAAAAGTTGCTCCGCACCCCCCCCCCAGACTTCGGTAGCTGCCCACGTATGACCGCAACCGCACTAAAAAAAGTTCAAACTCCCACAGTGTTTTTCAGATTTTTGTTCCATGCTGCTCTATCCCTTCAATGCTACGGGGGAGACAACAAATGCACTGCTTACCTGAGGCTGATGCAGATGTTTGAATTGATGGCCAAACGTGTCGGCAACCACCACCGCTTGAAGTCTGTCTGATTTGCCTTTGTTCATATTTCAGAGCAACAATGCTAGAAAGTATAAAAAAGAGATATAGCAATAGAAGCAGACGATGCAGTATATAATGCACACAGGGGAATGAAGGGGATGTAGGGGGTGCAGATTCGGCGGGGGGGGGGATTCAAACTCACACTTTTTCAACGCAAAAACACATTTTTATAGGTTTTCGCACTCGCTGAGTTCATTTTTAGCACTCTCCAAGCGAAAAAATGTTAATTAATGGCTTTTTGAAAAAATTCAAATTTAGTCAAAAATCATCATTTTTCGACATAATGGGGCTAAAATTATCCCCAATAAAATCGTCATATCAGTCTGCAGTTTGATCGTCATAAAGTAACGTATAATAATATATTTAAGCTTTGTTTGCAACATATTCAGCTTATTTATACAAAAAAACTGTTAATTTTTCCGACTACAAAATATATAAATCGGTGTTATACAAAAACTAGTGTGGGGAGTTTGGGATGCGCTTTCCACCTACATATCAAAAAGGGCCTACGTCTCAAGATTCGGCCAGAAAGCACTAGGGTTTTTTCCCCGCAAAACGCGTAGTGTTTTATAATTTTTTCCCGCACCACTATACTGAGTATGATAATAAAAGCACTTGACTACAGGGGCCGTATTCTCAAAATTACGTGCAGGTAAAGTTAGGCTAACTTTACCCACAGGTAAGGTGAAGGTAAAGTTAATTCTGCGGGTAAGGGTAAAGTTAAAGTTTACCAGAGGGTAAAGGTAAATTCTTAGAATACGGGGTAAAGTTAAAGTTAAACTGTGGGTAAGGTTAGAGTTTAACTTTACCTGTGGGTAAGGTTAAAATTTAACTTTACCTGTGGGTAAGGTTAAAGTTTAACTTTACCTGTGGGTAAGGTTACAGTTAAACTGTGGGTAAGGTTAAAGTTTAACTTTACCTGTGGGTAAGGTTAAAGTTTAACTGTGGGTAAGGTTAAAGTTTAACTTTATATACCTGTTGGTAAGGTTAAAATTTAACTTTACCTGTGGGTAAGGTTAAAGTTTAACTTTACCTGTGGGTAAGATTAAAGTTAAACTGCGGGTAAGGTTAATGTTAAAGTTTAACTGTGAGTAAGGTTAAAGTTAAAGTTTAACTGTGGTAAAGTTAAAGTTAAAAGTTAACTGCGGGTAAGGCTACAGTTTGACTGTGGGTAAGCTAAAAGTTTAACTGTGGGTAAGGTACCTAAAAGTTTACTTCAACTGACTGAGGCTGAAGGAAAAGTTAAAATTTAAAGTGATGGTGAGCTTTATCAATTTTTTAAAATGTGTATATACGTAAAAGTAAAATTTTTTACAAATTTTGTTTTAAACTAGGCATTTGTGTGTTTTTCCACCCACAAGTAAAGTTAAACTTTATAGCGGTGCGGGGAAAAAAACCCATTTTCAACTTTTCGGGTCGTCCTGTGTTCCACATAAGTCGGATCTATTAATGCTCCCGGTTGTTATAACGGCCATCTTTCGCCTAACTGTTGCACTAATAAAATGGATTCTAAGTGCTGACGTTTCTGAGTAATAAGCCTCGAAACCTCCGGGGAAAAAACCCTATGCGGGGAAAAAACCCTAATGCGGGGAAAAAAACCCTATCACTTTTTTCGGTTGTTCTATTAGCAGTGAGTATAAACTCAATTTCATCGTGTTCTACAACTCTTAGGCTGCAGTATGGATGGACTAAAAAAACCGTTTCTCCGACACTTATGTGACTCACAATAATTCTTCAAAATCGACCCTTTTTGGCAGAAATGACTTCTGCCCAAATATGCATTTTTTCACTATTTAAAAGCATTAAAAACAGATTTTTGCGCTTATTACGTTAGAAACGGTAGACAAACACCGCCCGCTTCTACCATTCTTGGATTTAAGTGGTAAGCAGCATCTAACGCCTAAAAATTCCAAAAAATAGAAACATCACCCAAACAGGTTTCGTAAGGGGTGTCGGGGTATGAGCCAAAACGACAAAAAACGACAATTTTCGGCCAAATAAACGGTTTTAATGAAGTGTACGCATGTTGTTAGCCCAGATGAATCCACTTTTGTAGCAACAATGGGTGAGTTTAGCAAAAAATTGTCGCCAAACAAAATAGGGTTTTTTCCCCGCAATAGGGTTTTTTTCCCGCACAAACTTTGAACTGTCACAGGTAAACCACAACGTTTTTCACTGTTTTTGAGCTTCAGAAGTATAGAGAAAAGGTAACTCTCTTGAAAAATGCAAACGGCGTTGGCCAAAAGTGTTTTTGTGAAAAATTATGACAAGTCAAAAATTTGGAAAATTTTGTCACTTTGGAATTTTTCAACATGCAAAATTTTGAAATTTAATAAAAAATGCTACAGGCCTCAGAACTGTACAAAAATTGGTGTGGTAAGTCAGTTTGGGATGCGCTTTCCACCTACTCAAAAAGGTCCTATGTCGTAAGGTTCGGCTAGGAAGTACTAGGGTTTTTTCCCCGCGAAACGCGTAGGGTTTTTTCCCACACCACTATAATCTTACCCACAGTTTAACTTTAACCTTACCCACAGGTAAACTTAAACTTTAACCTCACCCACAGGTAAAGTTAAACTTTAACCTTACCCACAGTTTAACCTTACCCACAGGTAAAGTTAAACTTTAACCTTACCGACAGTTTAACCTTACCCACAGGTAAAGTTAAACTTCAACCTTACCCATAGTTAAATTTTAACCTTACCCTTTGGTAAAATTTTGAGATAACAACTTTACCTTCACCTTACCTGTGGGTAAAGTTAGCCTAATTTTGAGAATACGGCCCCAGGTGAGCTGTGCCATTTAGCTGGCATTTTTTTGGGTTTTAAAAGTGGGGGGGGCTTCGCCCCCCCACCCCCCTACAGGGGGGGGGGTTGGGGGGGGGGGGGGCGGTCGAAAGTGGGGGGGCACTAACCTCGGCGGTGGGCACAACCACTATCCCTGTTGATACTAATGGCCCATTGTGTGTTAAATATATGTTTCGTTTAGGTAGGAAGCAGGGTCCGAAAGGCCCTACCGGTCCATCGGGGGCAACGACACCGGAGAGTACTGTGAAAGCACCACGACCTAGACCTATAAAGTTAGTTTTGTTATCAGAGGCGGATCGGAACAAGTTTTTGGATAATGCAAAGAAGCTGAAGGATTCGAATATGTCTCACGTGTATAGCAGGCGGGGAAAAAAACCCGCATTTTCATATTTCGTCATGTAGCTCATAGACTATACGTTTTCACGGTAAACCAAAAAAATCTGTCGTAGGCTTAACCTTGCTCTAAATGCTGGCACCGGTTTCATTTCGCTATCTCTTACCATTTTTTGGCGGGAAGCCAAAAACTTGCCGGGAAAAAAAAACCCATTTGGGGGAAAAAAAACCCATGTGGGGGAAAAAAACCCACCCCATAAATCACCCGAAAAGTGTGTTAGCGGTAGTTTTTCAACGCTATGGCACGTATTAGGAGTAGTAGAGGCCACTGATGTCAAAACTATGCGCAGATTTGCTATGGGGCCTCAGGTAGACAAGTTTGAAAACTGCCCTTCGCAGCCCATTATAAAATTTGGAATTTTCAGATTTGAAAACAAAACACCTTAATTTCGCCTGAAAACGTTGAAAACAACTAAAAAGTTGCTATTACGCTTCAAATACATGCAAAATCTGCACTTTATGGCTACTTTTTACGCCATCGACCCTCCATGGAGGATACCGTAAGTGGGTGTGACTGGTCGTGACGGACACAGTTTAATTTTATTCGGTTATTTGGCGTTTAAACAAGAGAAATTAACAGGTTATAATTAAAAACATACAAAAAACTGGCAATAGTACCAGATAATACTACTTTCCGCTCCAAAGGGACCTCAAAATGACAAAGTCCGACTATTAGGCCTGTATTCCAGAAATAGATCAAGAAAGTGTCAGTATGCGCATTTGTGTTAACAATAAACGTCTTTTTGCACTACCATGAGTCTTTTGGAGTAGCTACAAGGTTTTTCGACATCACCAGACCATTTTCAAAAAGTGGGTTTTTTTTCCCCCACATGGGTTTTTTTTACCCCGTCTAATTTCGGTCATGCCCCCCCTCGTACGAAAGAAGGAGGGACCTGCCACTGCGGTCATGAATAGAGGAAGGGTAGTCCTCTGTAAAAGTGTTTTTACATTTGAGCTCGCATCTTTTAGTGCTGAGAAATGAGACTCCAAAATTCACCTCCCTTGGAGCCATGTCGGGTCAAAAATGGGGGGTCAAAATTTTTGCCTCATAAAAAGTACAAACGAGACCCCATTTGGATACCGCTTATATACGTTTGCCTACAGGGACTGTACTATACGCTGGCAAATTTTTAGGCCTGTACCACATACCCAAGTTCCGGAACCCGGGTGGGTTTTTTTTCCCCCAAAAAATGGGGTGGGTTTTTTTCCCCCGCCTGCTATACATCAAACGGGACATGACCAGGCTTGAGTTGGACATGGAGAAGGAACGACGGGCCGCAATCCAAAGATCCGCCGTGCAGTACGCTTATGCGGAAAAAAACGGCGTTCCTGGCCCCCAGCCCAGCATAGGCTAGGCGGGCCCCAAAAGAAACTGCCACCACTGCCCCAGTCTACTAATAATGCTAACCAGAAGTCTAACCGCACTAACAATTTACACTGTATTCTCATTAACGCCCGCAGTCTCAACAACAAGATGAACTTGCTTCATCTATTGGCTACTACTCCGCCGGCCCCCCAAGTCATCGCTATCACGGAATCGTGGTCGCATCAAGGCATTGCAGACTCTGAATTGGGAATTCCGGGGCTCGCACTGTTTAGATCCGACCGTTCATCAAAAACTGGTGGAGGTGTCCTGCTGTATATTGACGAACATTTGTCCCCTGGTCCGGGTCCAGACTGCATTTCTGGAGGGAACTACGAAGATATAACCGCATGCTGCATCCCCCTGCCCAACAATCAGAAGCTGACGATAGTTTGTGCCTACCGAGCACCCTCCAATACTGAGTCTATGAACCAGGACCTATATAATACGATACAAACTACCTGTGGGCAACGAGACTCCTTTGTTGTCCTCATGGGAGACTTTAACTTCAAAGAAATAAACTGGTCTAACCTCACGTGGCCGCAGTCTTGTGACCCCTTCATGCAGTCAGTTCTGTCTTCTGGCCTCACCCAGCATGTAAGTATCCCAACCAGAGGAAACAGCCTACTGGACCTTGTGTTCACCAACGAAGATAATTTGGCTTGTGAAACTAGAATTGGTCCTGGGCTGGGATCAAGTGACCATTTCAGTGTGCTCGCTACAGTACAACTTGGCGGCCCACCAGTGCGATCTATCACTCGAAAAAACCGAGCGTACAGCAAAACTAACTGGGGCGCCTTCAGAGAATACTTAAGAAGCAACAGCCCTAGTGACGAAAGCCTGGGAGTCCAGCAGTTGTGGAATAAACTTGTAACGGCAATTCATGCAGCAATAGATCTTCACGTGCCGATTAAGGCGGCCTCTAGCAAGCGCCGCAAACCGGATTGGGCGGATGGAAAGGCAGCACGGGCCATCAAGAAACAGCAAAACCTGCACCGTACTTATCTGCGGTCTCGTACCGGCCAGACGCTCGCTAGGTACAAAGAAGCGTCCATATCAGCCCAAGAAGAAGTTCGCCGTTCAGTAGCACGATATGAAAGTTTGCTGGCGAAAAACATCAAGTCTGATACGAAATCGTTCTGGTCGTATATCAACTCGAAGAGGAAGTCACTTCGCCGCTTCGGGCCGAAAGTCAACGGTGAGCTTCTACTGAACGACCTGGATTGTGCCAATGAAGTCAACAAATTCTTTGGGTCGGTTTTCACAAAGGAAAATTTTGTCAATTTTCCCCAATTTCTAAACCGGACCGAGGCAAGAATGCAATCGGCGGTGGTTACTGAAGAGTCCATAATGTCGGTTCTCTTGAACTTGCGCACAGAATCCTCCCCAGGGCCAGACTGTATAAGTAACATGATTCTACGGGAGTGCGCAGACATCCTGGCTCCAGTTTTGTGCACCCTGTTTCGCAAATCTATGGACTGTGGCGAGCTACCTGACGACTGGAAAGTGGCCCATGTCGTTCCAATCTACAAATCAGGCTCCAAGTATGATGCAAATAATTATCGGCCAGTAAGCCTCACCTCATCTGTCTGCAAGGTATTGGAAAAACTTCTTTGTGCCAAGTTAGCAGAATATTTGAGCAGCCATTCGCTCATCAATAAGTCTCAGTTTGGATTTGTCAAAAACCGATCATGCGAACTGCAGCTTCTAAAATATGTGGATTTTGTAACACACTGCCTGGACCAAGGCGACTCTGTCGAGGTGGTATACTTGGATTATATGAAGGCCTTTGACAAGGTCCCGCACCGCCGCCTATTATCCAAACTAGAATCATACGGACTAGAGGGCTGGATCTTACACTGGATAGAGCAGTTCTTAACCAACAGAACCCAACAGGTTGTTGTAAATGGAACACTTTCGCAGCCGGTAAAAGTCTTGAGCGGCGTACCTCAAGGTACAGTCCTTGGCCCTATGCTATTCACCATTTTCATCAACGATATAGACGATAACCTAGCGGGAGCAATCTTCAAATTCGCCGATGACACAAAAATCGCCCGGCGATTGATACGAAACTGCCCTAATGTCGGTATTGAGGACATGGCTGCAGACCTGGGCTCGGCTGAAAGATGGACCTACGACTGGGACATGCGCCTTAATGTCAAGAAGAGCCTATGTCTGCACTTTGGTTTCTGGAACCCACAGACACAATACGCTATTAATGGCCAAACAATTCCAAACGTGGACAGTGCCAAGGACCTTGGAATCCTGGTTTCCGCCCCAAACGTCTCGTGGTCGAAACAGTGTGTAGCAGTAGTCAAGGACTGCTATAAAATCCTTGGTTTGATCAGACGATCATTTGCTACTCTGAAGAAAGACAGTCTCTTGGCCCTTTATTTTGCGCTAATCCGGTCCAAGTTAGAATACTACATGTGCGTATGGTCCCCCTATTTGAAAAATGACGCTGCTCTGCTGGAGAGTGTCCAACGAAGGGTAACTAGACTTATACCGGGTACCGAAGGAATGGCGTATGAAGAACGGCTAAGTTACCTAGGTCTACAGTCTCTGGCAACCCGGCGAGCAAGAGCAGATTTAATTCTAATGTATCAGTTGGTATATAATGTGGTTGACTTTCCGTTTGATGAGCTGTTTGTATATTCTAATAACTGTGGCGTTAGAGGTCACCAGCTGAAGCTGTTGGCAAGAAACATCCCGCGTTTGGAATGTCGCAAGAATTTTTTCACAAACCGTGTTATTAACGCGTGGAACAAGCTGCCCCACGAAAAGTGGGGGGGGCACCGAAATGTGGCCCCCCCCGCCCCCCCCCCCCCCGGTAAAAAAATGCCAGTTTAGATGCCTACTTTGACGAAAATTTGGCACCCAAATCCCGAGACTCACACGCTGAAAAAGAATGTGCGAAGCAACTGATTATATTATGCTGGCTCAAAATATTGCATGTCGACAGAGTAAAACAAGTATATGAAATTCTTGAATTCAAATTCTTGAATTCTTATGGTCAATTGTCAGATTTTTTATCCGTCAAGCAATTGAAAATTTAGTTCCTTTAAAGACTCCAGGGGCCGTATTCTCAAAATTACCTGCAGGTAAAGTTAGGCTAACTTTACCCACAGGTAAAGTGAAGGTAAAGTCGTATTCTCAAACATTGACTAAAGCCAACGTGACAGCTATAGTTACCTTTAATTTTCGGGCCAGGAAACTGCTTTATCTTGTTTCGCAGCTAAAGTTAATGTATTGTGCAAATTTTTAACCTCAACCGTCTACGTTGATCGCGTTTTCAATTTTAACTTTACCTTTACCCACAGAATTAACTTTACCTTCACCTTACCTGTGGGTAAAGTTAGGCGAACTTTACCTGCAGGTAATTTTGAGAATACGGCCCCAGGTAAGAAAAAACTCTGCCTAAAGACCTCCGAAAGATTCGCAATAGAACGGTAGTGTTGGAAAAAGTTTTCTACAGAAGTAGAACTAGAAGTCAACAAGATTATAATAATTGGAAATGTGTCAGTAAACTCTTCAAAAAATCTCTTCGCCAATACCAACGAGGTATCGAAAAAAAGGTAATTTTCTCCAAAGACTCTTCTGTTTTCTGGAACTTTGTTAGGATCAAGTGCAGTTGGGGGGGGGGGAATAGTGGACCTATTTTTTGGAGTAGAGCACCTTGAGGGAAGCATTTTTTGTAATAGAACCCCTATCCACAAATTTAGATTTTCTGAGCTATGACCCCTTGAAAATTGCATTTTCAGTGTTTTTGGAAGTGAACGTAGGCCAAAGTTCGAAGCCAAAAATGGCTATAAACTTTCGTTTTGGATAGTTTTGAGTGCGTTATGATGTTTTAAGGCATCGTCTAGGCTTAGTTGGCAGAATTCTCTAGGCTAAGCTGGCAGGATTTTTCTCAAAATTTCGATTTTTTTATCCTTGCTCTTCTTTTTATTGCCTAAGCCTGAGCCTAAGCCTGAATCTAAGCCTAAGCCTAAGCCTGATACTAAGGCCCGTATTCACATACTAACCCTAACACTTAAGGGGGTAGTGTCGCGAAAGCAGTTTTGCTCATAGGTTGCAAAAAGAGATCTTTTTGATTGAACTTGTACGTTCACTGAGAAACTAGTCCAATGCTATACAGTGTTAAATAGTTACTGCCAGACACTAGACTACCATACATGTACACGGGGTCTCGATCTGGGGGGGGCTTGTCCCGAAATTTTCGACACGTTAGGGGGGAACAACTGTTTGTAACAAAAACGCAAAAATTTCTAGTTTTTGCCTAAAAGTGGGAAATTTTTTGCGAAATTCAGATTTTTTTAGCGAGTTTTTTCGCTCTGCTCATTTTTTAAGCATTTTAGGGCGATCTGAGGCAAGTTTGGAGTATCAAGGAGGGGGGGGCTTGTCCCGCCGGGTCAAATCAGAAGGGGGGCTTGTCCCGGTATTTCAAATCTGGGGGGGGCTTGCCCCCCCCCAGACCCCCCCCCCCATGTACATCTGTGTAGACTACCAATATCTACTAGTATCCAGTAGCGTACCCAGGATTTCGCGAAGGGGGGGGCTGAACTGATGGTAGACGACCGGGGGGAGGGGTGAAAGGGTGAAAACGCACACGCAGTCCGCGGCAGTCTGCAGAAAGTTCAGCTTTTTAAAATTTTTTTACTGATTTCATTGATATTGCAAAAAAGTTTTATTTACGCAACATGTCGTGCAATCATAGTGGTTGCAGGGGTCTGTGGGCGGCAGCCCCCAGAAGCTAAAGCTTTTTTAGAATTTTGAAATAAAATTTGCATTGAAAAAGCAATTCTAAGCAACACTGGTAGTAAAAAAAGAGTGGTTGCAGGGGTCTGGGTTTGGCCGCCCCCCCCCCCCCCCCCAGAAGCTGGAGTATTTTTATAATTTTGAAATAATAATTGCATAGAAAAACCAATTCTAAGCAACACTTGTCGTGAAATCATAGTTGTAGCAGCGGTCTGTTCAGAGTCAGATTTTGTTATGTCAAATATTTCAAACTTTTAACCTATTTAGATAAAAAAAGCACAAAAAATCGGCCCATGGGGGGACTAGCAAACCTGAAAAATACGTTGTATACAGGAAAAAAATGAAGAAAAACCATGGGTGACAAGGGCTGTCCTTAGACGTTCGTCCTCCACTCCACCCACCACACGGTTTTTAATTAAAAGCCACACAAAATATATAACTAAATACCAGGGTTGGTTTTTTTCCGGAAAAAAATTTTGGCCGGAAAAAAACCGGTGCCATTGCCCTCCACCCATTGCCAACAAGTTCAATAACCTTCATTAGTCACAAAAACGTCTTACTTTTGTATTTCTAAACGATTTTAAGCATTTTGTGCAAGTTTAACCTTTACTGGACTAACTTATAAGTTTCGAGTTTTTTTCCGTTTTTTTCCGACCCCTCGGAAAAAAACGGAAAAAAACCGGAAAAAAACCGTTTTTTTCCGAGAGTTTTTTTCCGGTGCCCAACCCTGCTAAATACCAATAATAGTTGTCAGCATTACTCATCATTAATGCACCATAGCAGATATAAGTCATGTGTATACATTAGAGCAGTAATGAATTAGGGGCGAGATCCCCTCGAAAGAAAATTTTGGAAAATTTTTGAAATTTCAGTGTAATTTTAGTCAATTGGGAACGTGCCGGAAAATTATTTTCAGCGGTGTCATAAAACCAAAGAAGACCACAGGACAAAAGTGAAAAAAGGGGGGGCTGAAATCGCGAAGGGGGGGCTAAAATCGCGAAGGGGGGGCTGATGTCCCCCTAGCCCCCCCCCCCCCCTTGTACGCCACTGCTAGCAGTAGCGTAGCCAGGATCGAGTTGAGAGAGGGGCCAAAGTGCCTTTTTGCCCGAAACATTTTCGAAGTTTGTCTACGGGGGGGGGGGGGGGGTGCTACGCGACCCAAATTTTTTATACTTTTATCCGAGGGGGGGGCCCAAAACGCTTAGGGGGGGCTAAAACCGCTGAGGGGGGGGTTTTGCCCCCCGCCCCCCCCCTGGCTACGCCACTGACTGCTAGGCCCGTATTCACATACTAAGTGTAACGCTTAAACTTAGTGTTTACACTTAGTGTTAGCGCTTATAAGCGCTAAGTGTTATTCACATACTTAGTGTTTATTTAAGCGCTTAGCAAACACTAACGCTTAACTTAGCGTTTCAATTTTGTATTCACATACTTAAAATTTAGTGTTTGGCTTAGAATTAAGCGCTTAAGTTTAGGGACCTCGGGAGCTCCCTAAGCGCTAAGCGCTTAGTTAGTGGATGGTGTGGGGTAGGGGTGGGGAGAGTGGGGGAGGTTCTTGGCCGCCATGGGAAGGAAGGGCATGCAATTTAGGATATATTAGTAACATTTTCCAACCAATTCGATCCATTTTGCTCGTTTAATCGCCAAAAATAAAAAATGCACTTTGTTGTCCAAATTCGTTTTTTTACATTTTTGAGTAGAGCATCTTAATCGAAGTAATTTTTCTTCAAGAACTTCTATTTGAAAATTTATATTTTTCATGATATGCCCCCTGAAACATGCAGAGCTGATTTTGCATTTTTCAGGAATCCACCTGCTGAAAACATTTTTTACAAATGTATAGTTCGAGAAAAATATATATTATTAATAAGAAATAGTAATTTAAATAAATCTATAATCGGATTTATAAATACCAAATGGAAATGCGGATAAATAACGAATTCCGGATCCACATCAAGCAGGAAGCGCACTTCAAGCCAAAGCCAAAACTAAGCACAAAAGTTGCTAAACGCTAAGTTTAAGGCCGATTCACACGCTGCGATTTTACTGCGATTTTGCCGCAGCGTTTTCGCCGCTGCGGCAAAACGCACTGTCTGAACAGACGCAGCGATTTCAATGCGGAATGCATGCGTCTTGATTTTTTTGCAGCGTTTTAAACGCCAGACTGCAATTCGGTCTGCGGTTTCAGTGCGTTTTGATGGTGCGGACGTGTTCGTTTGAACAATATTAGCAAAGCTGTTTCTCATATTTTTAAAACAGTAAAGACGCAGCAAAATAGTGTGCGAGACGCAACGTTTGTTCAGACGCTGCGTTTCGTGTGCGACACACTGCGTCTTGCGTTTTGCGTCAAAATCGCAGCGGCAAAATCGCACCGTGTGAATCGGCCTTAAGTATAACACTAATTTTTAAGCGTTTATTTTGTGAATAACAGTTTAGTACAAATTAAGCGCTAACACTTAGCAAACGCTTAGCGTTAGTATGTGAATAACTCTTAGGCCCGTATTCACATACTAAGTGTAACGCTTAAACTTAGTGTTTACACTTAGTGTTAGCGCTTATAAGCGCTAAGTGTTATTCACATACTTAGTGTTTATTTAAGCGCTTAGCAAACACTAACGCTTAACTTAGCGTTTCAATTTTGTATTCACATACTTAAAATTTAGTGTTTGGCTTAGAATTAAGCGCTTAAGTTTAGGGACCTCGGGAGCTCCCTAAGCGCTAAGCGCTTAGTTAGTGGATGGTGTGGGGTAGGGGTGGGGAGAGTGGGGGAGGTTCTTGGCCGCCATGGGAAGGAAGGGCATGCAATTTAGGATATATTAGTAACATTTTCCAACCAATTCGATCCATTTTGCTCGTTTAATCGCCAAAAATAAATAATGCACTTTGTTGTCCAAATTCGTTTTTTTACATTTTTGAGTAGAGCATCTTAATCGAAGTAATTTTTCTTCAAGAACTTCTATTTGAAAATTTATATTTTTCATGATATGCCCCCTGAAACATGCAGAGCTGATTTTGCATTTTTCAGGAATCCACCTGCTGAAAACATTTTTTACAAATGTATAGTTCGAGAAAAATATATATTATTAATAAGAAATAGTAATTTAAATAAATCTATAATCGGATTTATAAATACCAAATGGAAATGCGGATAAATAACGAATTCCGGATCCACATCAAGCAGGAAGCGCACTTCAAGCCAAAGCCAAAACTAAGCACAAAAGTTGCTAAACGCTAAGTTTAGTATAACACTAATTTTTAAGCGTTTATTTTGTGAATAACAGTTTAGTACAAATTAAGCGCTAACACTTAGCAAACGCTTAGCGTTAGTATGTGAATAACTCTTAGGCCCGTATTCACATACTAAGTGTAACGCTTAAACTTAGTGTTTACACTTAGTGTTAGCGCTTATAAGCGCTAAGTGTTATTCACATGCTTAGTGTTTATTTAAGCGCTTAGCAAACACTAACGCTTAACTTAGCGTTTCAATTTTGTATTCACATACTTAAAATTTAGTGTTTGGCTTAGAATTAAGCGCTTAAGTTTAGGGACCTCGGGAGCTCCCTAAGCGCTAAGCGCTTAGTTAGTGGATGGTGTGGGGTAGGGGTGGGGAGAGTGGGGGAGGTTCTTGGCCGCCATGGGAAGGAAGGGCATGCAATTTAGGATATATTAGTAACATTTTCCAACCAATTCGATCCATTTTGCTCGTTTAATCGCCAAAAATAAAAAATGCACTTTGTTGTCCAAATTCGTTTTTTTACATTTTTGAGTAGAGCATCTTAATCGAAGTAATTTTTCTTCAAGAACTTCTATTTGAAAATTTATATTTTTCATGATATGCCCCCTGAAACATGCAGAGCTAATTTTGCATTTTTCAGGAATCCACCTGCTGAAAACATTTTTTACAAATGTATAGTTCGAGAAAAATATATATTATTAATAAGAAATAGTAATTTAAATAAATCTATAATCGGATTTATAAATACCAAATGGAAATGCGGATAAATAACGAATTCCGGATCCACATCAAGCAGGAAGCGCACTTCAAGCCAAAGCCAAAACTAAGCACAAAAGTTGCTAAACGCTAAGTTTAGTATAACACTAATTTTTAAGCGTTTATTTTGTGAATAACAGTTTAGTACAAATTAAGCGCTAACACTTAGCAAACGCTTAGCGTTAGTATGTGAATAACTCTTAGTATGTGAATACGGGCCTTAGTATGTGAATACGGGCCCTAGTATCTTGAACCAATCACCGATTGTAAGCCAGACATCACACAATAAGGACATGACAATTCAAAAAAATTAAGCCAGATATCAGATTGGCCAGCTTGTGAAGTACACATAACGTGTCGACGCACAGTCTTTTGCCACAAATAAGAAAAAACAAAAATAAAGGTTCGTTTTTCTTTTGATTTTGAAATAAGCGTCTAAATTTTTCGCAATTTTTTCACTGTTTACGCACAGTTTCACAGTTCAAACAGGTATTACTCCACAACCACTCAAGCAATTCGCACTAAATTTTGTGTGCATAAACTACAACATATGTCCTTTCAGTCTATGGAAACAAACTAAACAAATTAATTGATAATTGTGACGAAAAAATCGAATGTGAATAGGTTTTTAAAACGTCATTTTTCCGACTTTGCGACCTCAGTGCTAACTGTATGCTGCATCTAATGAAACTTGGCTAATGTACTTGCCTTAGCATATATTTTCAAAACATATTAAAAACAATGTCTTATCTTTTTCTAAAAATGTTTTACAGTTACTCAAAATAGACTGCTTTCGCGACACTACCCCCTTAAGGGGGTAGTGTCGCGAAAGCAGTTGATTTTGCGAGAATGTAAAACTTTTTCAGTAAAATGTTAGAAATTGTTCTTTCTATATTTTTAAAATCTACCAAAAGGCAAATTATTTTGCCACGTTTCAGCAAAATTGGTGCAGCATATAGTTTGCAATAATGTCTCAAAGTCGGAAAAATGACGAAAAAAAACCTATTCACATTCCATTTTTTAGTCACATTTATCAATTTTTCGGTTTAGTTTTTTTACATAGACTAATAGCACATACATGTATGTTGTAGTTTATGCACTCAAATGCTGTAGCGGCTGTGGAGTAATACTAGTTTGAACTGTGAAGGTGTACTTAAACTGTAAAATAATAACAGCAATAATGATAAATTGTGGAAAATCTAGACGCTTATTTTCAAATCAGAAGAAAAACGAACCTTCAATTTTTTTTCTTATTTGTCGCAAAAAATTGTGCGTCCACACATTTTGTGTACTTCACAAGCTGGCCAATCTGATATCTGGCTAGATTTTTCGAACTTTTATGTCCCTATTGTGTGATGTCTGGCTTACTAATGACGATTGGTCCAAGATATTTGTCCATATTGATAGTGTGATGTCTGGCAGTAATTATTTGATACCATACAGCGTTGGACTAGCTGCTCATTGCATGTACTACTTCAAAACAAAAAGTTCTATTTTCACAGCCTATGAGCAAAACTGCTTTCGCGACACTACCCCCTTAAGGGGGCGCTCCGGGAATCGGGGGTTACATCGAAAATTGGCAAAAAAGTTGGCAAATGTCAAACTTTACTATACATATATGTAGTATGGCACAAAGGAACACTGGAGGCAAAATTTCAAATCACGTGATCATGTCACGTGACTCCCAGAGCACCAAACGTGAGTGAATTTTCGGCAAACGATAACTCTGCTTATACTTTGCGTATAGTCACACTTTATATACCAAATTATAGCTTATGTGCTTCTCTAGTTGAACATTATTTTGGTTTTTAACATTTATGTCGGATTTGGATAAAAAATGTCATTATGTGTTTTCGAAGTCGAACTCTGAGCAATAAAATTCTTATAAAAAAATTTCTAAGCTTTATTTTAAAAAACTAAAAAATTGTTAAACTGCGCAGAGCCTAAGACTATAATTGTGCAAATTTTTGTAAAAAATTATCTTACCAGCAATTTGTAATCGAATGCCGAAAAATTGGTTTTGTATTCACACAGCCTATATTTGAGTCTGCTGCTTCTGAAAATGGTTTCTTGTGCGATTTTTTTGCACAGAACGCAATAAAATTGTTTTAATTTTTCATTACGACTAATAAAATTTACGTATCGTCTGTTTGGAAAACTTCAAAAAGCGTTGATGCACTGGCTTACTTGCTGAATTTAGGCCGTGTTTACATTGAGCCTTTTTTCAGCTGCTCGAGCAGCTGGAAAAAAGCTGGAGCAGCCGAAAAAAAGCCGGAGCAGCTGAAAAAATGCGGGAACTGCAGCGTTGTCATAGCAACGGAGCAGCTAGTCTATAGTGACCGCCATACTTATCCGCTTTTTTTCAGCTGCTCCAGCATTTTTTCAGCTGCTCCAGCTTTTTTCCAGCTGCTCGAGCAGCTGAAAAAAAGCTCAATGTAAACACGGCCTAAAGACACGCTTAGATCGGAAACAACAAGGACTTCGGAAAAAAATTGCGAAAACCTCCGTCACTGAGGGTTCAGATTTCGGGGGTCATATCTCAGAAAATCCAAAAAATGAAATAGGGGTTCTTGAAGCAAGCGTCCCCCAAGGTGCTCTACTCAAAAAAATAGGTCCACTATTTCCCCCCCCAACTGCATTTAACGCGGAAAATCTGTCAAAATTGCTGAATCAATCCCCAGTTCACTATCAGATGGCGAAGTTATATGCTTTTGACACGGAGTTATGTTTGTTTTTATTGTATAGCAGACTGCTTGGTAAGTTTAGATGACGTGTCCAAAGCTCTCAGTGCACTCCCTAATAAGCTAAGTTGTGGTCCAGATGAAATTCCCCCTTTTTTTGGAAACATGTAGCAGATGCTATGAATCCTGTTGTTCACATCTTTTTCAATGTTTCATTGTTTACAGAAAAAATTCCGAAAGAATGGAAATCTGCAACCGTGACGCCAGTTTTTAAAAAGAAAGGTAACAAGAATGAGCCTGGAAACTACAGGCCAATAAGTTTAACATGTGCTATTATGAGATGGTTTGAAAAATGTCTTAAGGGGGTAGTGTCGCGAAAGCAGTCGATTTTGCGTAACTGTAAAACATTTTTAGAAGAAGATAAGACATCGTTCTACATATATTTTAAAAATATATGTTGAGGTAAGTATTTTCGCCAAGTTTCATCAAAATTGATGCAGTATACTGGTTGCAATGAGGTCGCAAAGTCGGAAAAATGACGTTTTAAAAACCTATTCACATTCGATTTTTTCGTCACAATTATCAACTTATTTGTTTAGTTTGTTTACATAGACTAAAAGGACATATGTTGTAGTTTATGCGCACAAAATTCAGTGCAAATTGCTTGAGTGGTTGCGGAGTAATACCTGTTTGAACTGTGAAACTGTGCGTAAACAGTGAAGTACTCACAGCAATAATGATAAATTGTGAAAAATTTAGACGCTTATTTTAAAATCAAAAGAAAAACGATCCTTTATTTTTCTTTTTTCTTATTTGTGGCAAAAAACTGTGCATCAACACGTTATGTGTGCTTCACAAGCTGGCCAATCTGATATCTGGCTGAATTTTTTGAATTTTATGTCCTTATTGTGTAATGTCTGGCTTACAATCGGTGATTGGTTCAAGATAATGGTAGATATTGGTAGTCTACTGTCTGGCAGTACTTATTTAACACAGTATAGCATTGGACTAGTTTCTCAGTGAACGTACAAGTTCAAAGCAAAAAGAGCTCTTTTTGCAACCTATGAGCAAAACTGCTTTCGCGACACTACCCCCTTAAGCCAGTTCGCTTAGAAGCTCTTGAAATAAATAATATTATTATCGCAGAGCAACATGGAGGAGTAACTGGTAAGTCTACTCAAACCCAACTACTAGTGTGTTTGAACAAATAGTCTTCCGCTACTGATACTAAGAACATTGTTTTGGTAATCTACCTTGACATAGCTAAAGCTTTTGACACGATATCTCATCCCAATTTAATTCAAAAATTGTACTGGTGTGGATTTTGAGGAAATTTTCTAGACTGGTTTCAAAATTATTTAAGTCACAGAAAGCAACGCGTTAAAATTGGTTCTTCTTATTCTGATTGGATTCCAGTTATATACTAGTGGAGTTCCTCAGGGCAGTGTTCTTGGTCCTGTTTTATTTTTAATATATATTAATGATATAACTCAGGTAGTTTTCAATTTCTCAATAAAAAATTATGTGGATGATACTAAGCTTTATTTTACTGCGAACAATCCACGAGACGTGGACTTGTTACAAGAAGATTTGAACATGTTAGTGGTCTGGGCTGCCGAAGCACAGCTTAAGTTTTCTGTATCCAAGTGTAATTACTTAATTTTTCCTTTCCTTAACCTTTCCAATTGCTCTAACCACGGAAAACTTCGATCTCCCCCCTGCTGATTCTGTGAAAGATCTAGGTGTTTGGTTTTCGTCAAATTTAAATTTTCAGAAGCATTGTTTAGAGATAGTCAATGCTACCTTAAAAATTGTGGGAATTATATTTAAAAATTTTGTGACTAGATCACCTGATTTTTTTAATTAGACTGTATAAGGCTTACGTCCGACCAAAATTAGAGTACAGCAGTTTTGTCTGGTCACCGTGGCAAATCTATCTTATTGATTAATTAGAACGGGTCCAGAAGTACTATACACGTCATATACCTTATGTTTCCACTCTTACCTATAAGGATAGACTAGCCGTTTTAGAAATCGAGTCTCTTGAGCTTCGTAGAAATTTTGCTGATCTTAAACTGACATACCTTATAGTGCATAACCTGATAGGTCTCGAGTTTTCTTTATTTTTTCAGTATAGACCGGTCTTTGGAAGCAGAACTAGTAATTCTCTTGCCCTTCAGAAACTTCTAACCCGATTAAATACGCGTTCATATTTTTTTAGTCGTGTTGTCCCTATACTCTTTGCCTGATGATATTGTCACTAGCTCATCAGTGGAATCTTTCATTAATAAAATTAGAAACAGAGATTTAAACCAATTTTTAAAATCTACTTACATGATTTTTTAGCTTCAGGGCACTCTAATAAATTTCTGCATGTATAAAACACAAAAATTTTGGTTCGTCACTTTCCGGCCACCGTTCGTCACTTTTCGCGAAGGTTCGTCACTTTTTGCCGACGAAGCGGTTTGACGTTGACAAATTGTGTCAAACATGATTTTTTAGCTTCAGGGCACTCTAATAGACTTCCGCATGCAAGAAACAAAAAATTTTGCTTCGTCACTTTCTGGCCAACGTTCGTCATTTGTCGTGAAGGCTCGTCCGCTTTCACCGACGAAGCTGTTTGACGTTGACAATGCGTGTCAAACGTCATTTTTTGGTCTTAGGGCATTGCAATAGACTTCCAGAAGTCTTTAACATAAAAAAATGTTCTTCGTCATTTTCCGGCCAACATTCGTCATTTGTCGCGAACGACGAAGCTCGTCGTACGCCGACGAAGAGGGAACTTTTTTTTTGCACAGTACTGTACCTACGTACTTAGCCAATTTCATTGGTATTAGTATTTTTTCTAGCTTTCTATATACAGTGTCCGTCATATCTTGTAGTTGTAAAAGGTCAGATTTTTATAACCTAACCTGGGAGGGCGGTGAATGGCTTTCTTCAAAGCTTTGCTCTTCCGTGCGACACTAAAGTTTATCCTACCGGCCTCAGTTTCAGTCTCTATGAAGTTATGCTTGTTTACTTTTGCTGCTTTGTGTTTGTTGCTTCAGTTTATTCTTGTTTTGTTGTTTATACTTATATTTTTATCATGATACAAATTGTCGCTAAATAAACTATTTTATTTAAAAAAGCACCTAAATCCGTTTGATTTCTTTGCAACCGTTTTACTACATGCCCTTGTCTTCAACCCAGGAAAATAATCAAATTGACTAATGGTGACCTAAATTTTGGACGAGAACCATATGTAACCGGGTATTCAGTATAAGTTGTAGCTTACGCAGATCGTCTAGGGCTGAACACCCGACTACACTGATGCCGACGCAGCCCACGGCTGTGTTTCACCAGGTTCGTTGCGTTGCGTTGTGGCTTAGCTGACTTGGCTTAACTGGCCTACATAAGTACAAATGGACACAAAGACCACAACTTACAGTTGGCTTTTATTGACACAGCAAACAGAGACAGCGCAACAATGACTCGACTGTGGCTCGACTTGGGCGGCAGCGGCGCAACTGGGCAAACCAGCGGCTTCGACTCGACTGACGAACTGACTAAGGGCATTTTTCTAAAATGGACTTAGCTGGACTTGACTTAACTGGGCTTAATTAAGTCCGGAATTTTGGAACGCAGAATCGGACTTAAGTGGACTTAACGCTACCAGTGGACTTAATTAAGTCCAGTCGCATTTTTAAAATGTCACCGGACTTAAATTTAAGTCCGATTGCATTTCAAAAATACTGCTGGACTTAAGTTGCCGCTGGACTTATTCAAGACCGACTTAACTTTCGCACGTTTCTAAAACGGCCTTAATTAAGTCCACCTAAGTCCGCGGACTTAAATTTACACGTATTTGGGAGGATTTTTTTAATTTAACTTTACGCGGATTTAACGGATTTAAGTGCGTGATAGCTCATACATAATCCTTTGTAACTTTAGACATACTGAACCGACTTGGATGATCGATTCGATATGTCAAACGATAGCTAAATAAATGGGCTTTGTGATGACATACTTTTTAAATTTTTTTAATTTTTAAAAGTTGCTATATGACCGATAATTAGTTTTTTTTGTCGATTACTCTGGCATTTTTATGGAACGTATGATGTTTCTTTTTGTCTGAAATTTCAAGTTTAAAGCTGATAACCGTTGTATGACTGAATTATAAAGTTATTTTCTTATAAAGCTTAAAAATCTTGCACCATTAACGATTGTAGTAAATGTGTGGTTTCAAACTTACGGTTTGTCAAACATGGTTGAAAATAATCCAAATAAGACTGTATGTAGTTGCCAGGGGCGGTCCTACGGGGGGGGGGCGGCCGCCCCACCCCCCGAAATTTTCTCCGACTGAAATTTTACACAAGGGTGCCACCTTTGGTTTTTATGGTGCGGCCGTAAAATGTTTCTGATGCGTCTCCAATTGACCAAATTTAGCCTGAAAATTAAAAATTTTTCCCAATTTTTTCCTGGTGGCTACCGCCCCCAGACACCTGCGACTCTGTGGCTTACTATTTCTTGTTATTATTGTTCATCAAAGCCTATATATACATGAGTACATTATGCTGCATTTCCAGGTCTACACGAGTCTATTATGCTGCATTTAGTTGTGTAATACACTGTCTGATCTGTTGTTCCCATCTTGTGTTATAATTTTGTGTCGGAAAAAATTTCTGATACGTCTCCAGTTGACCAAATTCGGCCTAAAAATTGAAAAAAGCTCCATTTTTTTCTGGGTACACCACTGGCTTTTACTACAAACAGACAACTCATTGCCCTTGATATGGCTGCGGCTTTACAAGATACAGTAAAGCTAAAAAACGCTATTATAAAAAGTGAAAAAATTTCTTCAGAGTTCCCCCCCCCCGAAATCGAAGTCTGGGACCGCCAGTGGTAGTTGCACATAAATCATGCCGAAAAATAAAACGACACAGTTTGCTTAAGTTCATGAGGTTGAGAAGTCATTATTTGTCCAAATTTGTTGTCCTATAATATTTCATGTCATGGGCATTTATGTAGTTTTTGATTGGCTGGGTGTTATTGATTACTCGTCTTATCAAGAGTACATAATAGCTTTTCACTCTATATAGAAGAAGAGTGAGACACTCTCCAGCCTGCCTGTGTTCTAGCACAGGTAGATGCGCTGGTCGTTTTCAGGCTACATGTTGACATTCTATGTAACATGTGACTGGCCAATCAGCATGTAGATTCCCTGCGTAACACACTTTAGTATATAATCGCTGATGCGTTGATAAGCATTAAGATAGGAATAAAAGCTTAATAACTCATTCTTTGTTCATAGTCTGCCTGCAAAAACATTAAAAAAGGTTTGCATCTAGGTTTCCTCTAGGGATATTTTGGCAAACTTTCAGCGAAATTGGTTGAGAAACTTTTGAGATATAAACTTTTTTGAATTTCTTCAAAGTTTCTCAATCAATTTCGCTGAAAGTGTGCCAAAGTATCCCCAAAGGTATTTACAAACCTTTTTTAATGTTTATACAAGCAGACTATGAATAAATAATGAGTTATTAACCTTTATTCCTATCCCGTTCTATGATTGGAGCACGTCATGCACAGGCGTCTGCCAATCAGAGAATAGAAGCTCGCTTCTGATTGGCCAGTCAAATGTTGCATAGAATGTCAACATGTAGCCTGAAAACGACCAGCGCATCTGCCTGTGCTAGAACACAGGCAGGCTGGAGAGTGTCTCACTCTTCTTCTATATAGAGTGAGACGCTATTATGTACTCTTGGTCTTATGATTCATCACGTAGTCTAGGTTTGTCAATTTTAGCCAATGGCATTTGAGTCGCGCCAACTTGACTATGGGCCTTATCCAAAATAGATTTAGTGGGATCAGGATTTAGCTAATCCTGCATTTTGGATAAGCGTTTAAGATTTAACTTGCCTGCTGGATTTAGCCGATTTATCAGATTTAGCTTACGCTAAATCCGATCCTTATCCAAACTGTGTGTCGGATTTAACATGGCTGGCAGATTTAAACGGGCCAATTCCTAAAATAGATTAATCGGATTGGATTAAACATTGTTTGCCTAATAACTTATCTCGAACTTGAGGTAGACTTAAAAAATTTTGTGCTCAAGCGGGAAGTGCTACAAATAATTGCTATGGCAAATTTTACACAAATCCATTAACGATGTCATGAGTTATTGGCAAAACAAATATTAATCTAATCCGTTTAATCCATTTTAGGAATTAGCCCAGAATCTTAAAGCCTAAATCCTTATCCAAAATTCATTTTTTTAAATTCGCTAAATCCGTTGGTATAAAATTGAACGAATTTACCGCCGCCGGGTTAAATCCTCGTAAATTTACGAGGATTTACCGGACTTAGCTTCAGCACCTGGATTGCCCTCTCGTTTTTGCTTATAACTTTAGACTGCCTTAACTGTTTTAGATGTTCAATACATCATTCGAATGCCGATAAATTAGGCTTTTTAATGATTTACAATTTCAAAAGGTGCACTTCATTGCCGTTTAAAAATACGGCCTAAACTGTTTTATAATGCTATCTTCTAAATTTTCCAACTTTTTTTGTAACAGAATGACTGTAATGTAAGTGCTCGTCACTTAAAAATCATATAATATATTCATTATTGTAGAGAAGACTATGTGAAAAGTATGATACTTTGCTTAGTAGGCATATCCGCCAATCAAAATGGGGTGGACATTGCACGTTTGTATAACTCTTTGGCCGATGTACCCTATGCATCAAATGAGCTGTACAAGTTCTTCTGCACGCCCCAGCGTGCGTCACGCTGCACCGTGCGTACAATTACTTGTACCGCACGGCACTTGTACGGCACGCTGAATACTAAGCCTAAGAAACCCGGGAATCGAACCATCGCCATAAGAACAACATTATAATTCAAGACATCTTACCTACTGAGCCACCACTGCTCACACTCTCTTGACTAAAAATTGTCTAAACAAGAAAATTGTGCACATGTAATTATAGTGCTGAAGCTTAGCATTGTAAAGAATGTACATATCTGTGACATAAAATAACAAACAAGGCATTTAGCCTTACTATCTGTAGCTTGATAGAATCATGTAGTAATTTCTTACGTAAATAAGTTACCGGTTTTTGTACAAACTTAGCACTCGTTTTAGCAATGTCAACCGATGGAGCTGTGGCCTAGTGGTTAAGGCGTCTGACTACAGATCAGAAGTACTTGGGTTCGGTTCCCAACAGCTTTGACTTTTTTGCAATTTTTATAATTTAATTTTCAAGTCATATTTAGATTTTAAGTCGTCATACAAGTACTTTATCCCTTTAATGCCCAGAGTATCTCACGCCAGGCAGCCTGATTCTGACATCTTCTAGTTTTTTTACCATTGCTCGAGTTACGTGCATCGGAGAGAGATCGCGAAACCACCACCATTCGATAGAGAAATGATTGGTGAACAAAACAAAAGTCGATTAAGGGTCTAGGACGCACCGTTTTTGCGTTATAAGCGCTCAAAGTTGAGAATTTGCGAACAAACTGCGCCATCGCTCAGGCATATGTACCTCCCCAGAGTATCAACACAAAAGTCATAAGCTTGCCATAGTTGAAGGCTAGCAATAGAGTACAACATTTGTTGTATCTGATGCACACAAAGTTGACTGCTGGCGGCGCAACTCAAAATCTTAATGAGGTCACGAAGAAAATACTACTTTTTCGATGAAAAAAAGTTAAATTTGCACATTGCTTAGGGAAGCATAGGTTTTGTTGTGTGGCAGAAGATTCAAAATTTGGCCACTAAATATAAAGATCTAAGCTTTCTGAAAAAACAATTTGCAGTTCAGCTGAATCGAATGAACAAATCCAGTTTTATGGCCCCCGATTGGGTATTCATCACGTGATGTGCCAAATGGCACCTCTGGGAATTAAAGGGTTATAGCACGATCGAGCCTGTTTTCATACATCTGAATGCGCGCGTGCAGGAAAGCCCTCGTGCGTGGCACTCGGCGTTTCCCTTGCACAGCGTGCGAACAAATACATAAGAGCACGCTTGACCGTGCTACAAAGTACGCATGTAAAAACAGCCTACTAGCACTTTTTTGGCCATCGGAGGGGGGGTCGGGGTGCCGGTTGTCTGAGGGGGGGGGGGGCTGCCGACCCCTGCACCCACTCGAACCATTTTAGGTGAGCGGATAGAAAATGCAGTTGCTCACAGAGTCACAGTCAGTTTTCGACTCCACATAGGGTCACTGACTGTCATAAAAATTACATTACCAAAAAGTGCAATTTCTGAGCTTTTGATTTGTAAACGTTCAAAACCGTTGCGACTTGTGCATAACCATAACCATAATTACAAGCGGAAATTATTAGTGACCCGAATGCGCAAAGCCAAGTTGCGCGAAACAAAAGTCTGAAAGTGTTATCCAAAATTAATGGATCTAGCGGATTTGGCAGATTTAGAATTCAGTAGATTTAGCAGATTTAGTAAAACCCTTATCCAAAATTATTGGAATTTATTGGATTTAGCGGATTTAGGCGTGCGCTAAATTCGGTAAATCGGCTAAATCCTGAAATTTTGGATAACAGATTTAGCATTGCTAAAAACGCTAAATCAAATCCGCTAAATCCAATAAATTCCAACAATTTTGGATAAGGGGGTATGTGTCAACCATAGTGCTGCATCATCTTACATTTGGGTCTGCATTTGCGAAAACAACATAAACAACAACTTCACACATTTTACATGTGTGAAGTTGATTAAGAATTAAAAAAAATTGCTGGTAGAAAAAAATAAATTCTAATTATGTCAAAATACGAGATTCGATCCGTGGCTTGCCACATGAGAAGCAAATTCATACCGATCGACTAACAGGACTTGAAAATTTTAACCTACTAGAGCTTTATAAACTGTTTGTAATTTTAAGAGTGTTACAAATAATGTAAATGGAATATTTTTCACGCAAAAAATTGTTGAGAAACACAAATAGTACGATATAGTTAATAGCATTACATAAACTCGCATCAGTTTACGCTAGGAAGCCTGCAAACGTGTGACTGGTTAATCTTGCAGTAACGTGCAAGATGTCACTAATTTTGATTGGCCGATTTGCTTAGGGACAGGGACAAAGTTGAGCAGGTTTCAAATTTGCGAAGGGAAACAGGGACAGTCCTTATCGCTGCTTCAAAACAGTTCCAAAGCTACATGAGTGCAAGTACACAATGATATGATAACAGCTCAAGGACAGTATCATTAGAACACTTCCCAAGCCCAAATCAATCATTAGTGAGGCCAATGACGAACCATAAGACCTTACTGAACACGAAGACTGTCCTTAATCGCGAGCATACACCAGCCTCAACACAAATTGTTTTATAACGGGACAATATAGTTATTACAATTTTTTAAATTAGTGTAGGATGTATTTTTTAAAAATAAAAGCATAAAAATTTTCAACAGTTACATGGCTAAAAAGCGCAATTTCTGAGCTTTCGAATGACGTATTACACATGCAGAACGGTAAAACAGGTCAAAAGTTATAGACATAAACTCGTAAGCAACACAGAGTCCTTAATAGCCGAGGTGAATTTAGGAATGCAATCGGACTTAATTAAGTCGGACTTAATTGAGTCGGACTTAATTAAGTCTGCATTCCAAAGATGTTGGACTTAAGGGGGTAATTGCGTTTTTAGGTGTTTTTTTGAAAAGTCATAGCTCAGCGTTTACTAATTCAAATCACAAGCGGTCTTTTGCATTAGGTAGAACAATATCTTTCCTAAATGTATGCCATGCATTGAAAATTAACCTATGATTTTGTTTCCAGTATAAGGGACTAAAGAAAGGTCCTTTCAAAAATATTACAATTTTTTCCAAAAAGTTTGCGCCACAGCTCTGAATCATACGATTACCTGTTGGGGCTGAAAGTTGGTAAGGTTTTTGACATGTTTAAAATCCCCAGGCATGTCCCCCACTTTTTTAATAACTAGTCAATTTACTGAGAAAATAGCTGAAAAGCAAACGCACCGAAAATTTAAGATATTTTCTTGTAATTAAAACCTTCTAAAAATGTCCACGGGTGAAATTTCGAAAAAGTGAGAGACATGCCTGGGGATTTTGACCTTTACAGTACTGCCCCAAAAATTCATGCTCAGGCGTCACTTATAACTTGAGTACTGGTGGCGCAAAGTTTACATAGAAATGACAAAAACCTCGAAAACGCAACTACCACCTTAAGTGGACTTAATTAAGTCCGCTGCAAATTTAAGTCCACTTAAGTCCGACTTAACTGGACTTAAACTTGCAGCGGACTTAATTAAGTCCACTTAAATCCGGTCTTTTTGGATGCGTTTAAGTCCACTTAAGTCCGCTGGTTTAAGTCCAGTTAAGACAAGTCCAGTTAAGTCCATTTTAGAAAAAGGCCCTAAGTGACTAACTGACTGACTGACTGACTGACTGACTGACTGATTTGCCGATTTGCGCCGCTTTATATAGCTAAGTTTCGCGTGCTATTGGGTCTGATTGGCTTGTTCGATTCAGCCAATCAGGTGCTAATATTACGGCGGTTTACCCAATCGCTGTAGAGCGTTTTTTATGCTATTCCAAGAATTCGTGTTTTTATGTCAAATTCAGTTTTGGTTTATGCTTGTTTTCGCGAGAATTTAGCGAATAACAAGTTTTTATGTAGATGTCTGAAAAGTCTGAAAATGCTTTATTTTTAGCGTCGTTGCTTTTTTGTCATAGGTAAGGTACCGCGGTAGCTACCTGCTTCCTTCCTTGTGAGGCGCCAGTTTGCCGCGTGACGGCGTATACGGTACTTCGGCGTAGCTATGGTAGTTTTAGGGCGTGCTAACACTTAGCAAACGCTTAGCGTTAATATGTGAATAGCACTGATGCCCGTATTCACATACTAAGTGTTATTAGCAAACTAACGCTAAGCGTGTGTTAGCGCTTAAGGGGGGGCCACCTAGGTCAAAAATCAAAGTTCTCCAATTTTGCTTATTTTCACATATGTTACTCCCACAAAGTACCTCCACCTCAGATAAGAACAATTAAGCTTGAAGGTGCACTTTTGGTTCAGTGCGTTTGTCAGTGTATTTACATAGGCAAAAGTACGCCAAAAAGCCTAAAAGTAGTCTTTACTTGGACTGTTCTAGCACAAACCACATCAGGCCAATCAGGCTGAAACTTGGCATAATATTTGTATTAATGTAGTAAACAAATCAACTATAAGTTATAAACTTTTTTCTAACCAAGAGTGTCCACAGCAATATTCAACAAAGTATGCATCTGACGAAAATCGCGCCTCGCGCGCTAGTCAGCTACTGCACTGGTATTCATAAAAGTGTAAGTCTGGGTTATTATCAAGACTTTCACCAAGCCAGACTTAAAATCCCAGATTTTTGTATCAATAAAACAAAGCTCGGCTTTTACTCCTGGTTTAGTGGTTCACAAACGCTTGGATTAAAACCCGGGCTTATGCTATTCATAAAAATCAAGCCGGATGTTATTCCCATATCAATCAGCACTTATTCTTTTTATGAATATCAGAAAGCTCGGATAAAAAGGTTGGTTGTAACTGATGTCGGATTGGTCACTCATAGCTAAACTCCATTCTTTAACCGTGTCACGGCATGGCTGTCATGTCATCAGCCTAAAAACGTGTCGCTTTTGACACGCTGATAAACAATTTACGAAGCACTGTTGCGACAGGTTTTGTCGTTTTGCTGTCTCCTTTATGCAAAATTTATCCTACTTGACACAATTCAAATCAGAGCATGCAGTAGAACGTAGCTAAAGGCCTATTCACACGATGGCGCATTTTGCTCCATGGTGTACGCCATGGTGCATGAGCGGGCGCATGAGCGGGCGCACGAGCGGGCGCACGAGCGGGCGCAAGTACGTACACACAGGATCTAACACACACGCCCACACAAACTGTGTTAATTGCTGACCTGCCAGCAGTTTAACCCTGGAGTGGTGAATTTGTGTGCTCTTGACGCACAGATTTGCACTATAGTATGTACGCGACGGCTAAGGCCGCCGCGTAAAAATTTGCTCACGTTCGGTGTTCTGAGAGTCACGTGACATAATCACTTGATCTGAAACTTCGCCGCAAGCGTTCTTTTTTACCATACTACATATTTGTACTGTAGTTTTATGTTTATTAACGTTTTTTAAAGTTTTGTGGTAAACCCACGAGTCGCGTCCACCCCTGCCCCCGATTCTTATAGCGACCCCTTTCACTTTATTTAAGTTTTTAAATGTTCAAAACTTTCAATTTTGAATTTAAACAGAGTACTTTAATTTAGTCAAATGCAATTTTTTAAGCCCTTTTTTCTTAAACAAAATGTTAAACTGGTACAGTAACGGTAATCCAATTTAATTTTTATTCTCTAGTTTTTGGCGTCGAACGAACAATGTGCTATTCCGTATAATTTCGGCAACTTTTAATTAAATTGGCCAATGCCCAACTATTCTAACTTATCTTCTTTAACTAATTATCTTAACTTTACAAATTAGTTCATTAAACCGTTAAAGTTTGTACGTTATACAAAATTAACTTTTTAATGGTTTTTGCTTGACTAGAAGGAAGCTCAAGTCAGTATAGTAGGTCAATTTTGAAGATGAATGTGGATACGTCGGTAAGTTAAGTTATAATTGTTGGCCCTTAACTAAAAAATTAAATAAACGCTAGATTTTATTAATGTTACCGACATAATTATTAATATTTTGCAAAACAGGAAACCCCAGATAACTAATAAATTTTTGAACCAAAAAAGACAAAAACTGAAGGAAATTAATAAATAAAAACTGAAAAAATTCAATATTAATGTTTGACAAAAAAATGATCACAAAGAAAACAGCTGGCATTATTTAAGCTCTCGCTGTACTCTTGATGCTGAAATTGATTGTTTTTGTATGAGATCACATGAGTAAATATGTCTCAGTGTTCAAAATTTTTGGTTAAACTTTAGTTTCAAACTTAATTGCCAAATTTTTCTGCTAAAACTTAAGCCATTAAACACAGCTAGTCCTACGTTTCTGTGCATTTTTCTTTTTTATCAAGTTTCTATTTTTATTAAGTTTGTTTCTTCCAGTTTTTTGTAACCAAACAAACAAAATTGGTATGATCTGTTGCTGCACTTTTTTAGTTTTCGTGACAGCTGTTAATATTTCTCAGCAAAATAATTTTCTTTCATATTTTTTTCTTTTAGTTTTCTTTGAGTTTTCTCTGTTTTAATTTTCTTCCAGTTATTTTCGTAAAATATTTTAATTCTTTTTTCCAGTTTGCTTCCACTTTAAAAAAGAACTGCTTTCTTGTGATCCTACTAAGTAGCATGTAATCGCAAATTTGGCTCGTAACGAAAAATATGTTATAAATTTATTCGAATAAATTTGTATTTTCAGATACCACTGCTATCAATCGCACGAAACTTGCGTCGCCGTTATTTCGTTCTGATCCTAGTCGTTTGTTTAACCCCACTGTTTCTTCAAACTTTTCTGCTCATCGAAACTTATATGCAATGTCCTGTGACTGTGCGCGTGAAGGTTGGTCACTGTTGAGCCACAATAAGTTAAACTTTAACAAAAGTTAACATTAAAGTTTAAGTGTTAATTTTGCTTTAACATTAACTGCAAAAAATTAAGAGTCTTACTTTAAGTTTAACTTAATTTTAATTCAACTGTCTGGAACGAGAGGGGGATTCTTACTGAAAGAAATAAACAACATATACATTAGAAGGGAAATAAACAACATATACATCCCAGGGGGGATTTGAACCACCCATCTCTGATTCGGCAGACCAGTGCTCTGAGTACTGACCCAATGATAAGCTGTCAATCCCTTTAGTACTCTAGGGGCCTATCTTACTTTACACAACCCACTTACAGTGTACTTACACCTAAACCTATATTCGAGTGTGAAGGCTGACTAATTTAATTCAACGCGATGGTTGTTTTCGATAAAAAGGTAAAAACGTAAAAAATTATTAAAAGACAAAAAAGTGTTGCAATGTAAATGAAAAAAATAAAGAGTGTGTACAGAAAAGTACTTAGGCATGACTACAAAGGTAACTACTGCTAAAAAACGTTAAGGCATTGAATAATTTTACGAATAATTTAATGAATAACAACCCAAATTTTTTTGAAAGTTTTACACAACTATTATTGAAACTATTATGTTGTACCAGATCAGTGTAGAAAAAGAATTATTTTTGCTGTAACGTATGTGTTATTGAAATTCCAGAACTAAATTTACTTTACATTTTATAAATGAATCGATGCTATTTCAAAGAGTATATAAATTAATAGTGACAAGTGTTATATTGATGTTGTTGTTGTTGTTGTTGTTGTTGTTGTTGTTGTTGGGCTAATAATAGACGAATTTTGTTTTTTTAGATCAATGAAGGAGCCCCCTTTCCTGCCGTCACTGTATGCAATATTAATCCTTACTGGAAAATGCGCTTAACCTTCACAGATGGCTTTAAAACATTGGTAATGCTTGCTTGTTTAAAACTTTCGATGGTTGAAATACTAGCATCTCATTAAACGGCAAATTTGACTAGAGTTGAAATTTTAAATTATTTAAGTGAAAACTATCAAGTTGCGAAATGCCTTTTCATAATTTATATTACCCGGGTTGGATTAACTAGATAAAGTTCGATAACTCGAAAGAAAAAAGTTTATGATAGTTCTAGAAACACTACATTGTATCATTGCATTTGCTTGCAAAATCTCATATATTTAAGTTGATCCTGGGTCGAAGTATGAAGTTTGTTTTGTTAAATCATTCCAGTTAATAATAATTCGTGAACTTATAATTTATGGCCTTTAATTGATGCTTTTCGTATAAATGTACTGGATTCTTAAAATATTTATCTACTCAAGGTTATTAAAATCATATTTAAAAGGCAACTTGTATGTATATAAAACAAAATAAAATATTGACAAGCTACAGTGAAGCAGGTGTATAAGTAGTTTTTACGCTTTTATCGTTTTACGGTTTTACTAACTTTGCTGTTGTATTTTAGAGATATGCATTTGGACTTGCTGAAAAACACAAAAACTTCTTGCAAGACGCATTGAATGAAGGAAAAAGCAATAGCAAGCGTGAAACAACAACTAAAAGTATTTCCATGTACAAAAACTAGTATAGGGCAAAAAGGTTCACTGAATTCAAGATAAAGTTAAGGGTCATATGTACTTTAACTATAATTAAAAAAGTTTAGAGGTATTATGTACTTACTTTTCCTTACCTTAAAGCATTCTTACCTTTACTTTGAATTGATGATAATTTAAACTGATTTCAAAATTAACTGATTTCCGGCTTACTTTAACTTGAATTAACTCCTTAGATTTCTTTTAACAGTTACTTTACGGGCCTGTTCACAAATTCTGATTAACTGAATTAGATTAACAGGAATAACTCAACACAGAAGCACGAGACCTTTTGCAAATTACAAACAATTGCTCCTCTGTATTAACTGCACACACGTGCAAACTCTTGGAAAGATACTAAAATTACAGTCCTGGCCTCAAATAGTGTCCTTCTACTCGAAGTTGACACAATGTCTACTCGGACTCTACACGAAAGTAAACTGAAACCACTTCGTGTGGTCCACTCGAGTCCTCAGCTAACCTTTGGTGACCTTTGGCCAGCCTGGCTGGCTTCTACATTTGTGCTTATGTAGTAAAGCAAACTTACCTAGCTAAATACGTATGTGTAAAAGCCACTGCTAGCTGTGACTTGGGACAAAAGGTCACTCTAGGTTCACTCTAGCTAGGTTATGCAATAGTGTCTGATGGCCACTCGCACTCAAACGCACGAAGGACACTATTTGAGGCCAGGACTGTATATGTCGAGTTATCGCAGTTAATTCAGTTAATCTAATCCCGTTAATCCGAATGTGTTAACAGTTGCTTAAGAGACAAGGTGCTTACTGTAAGGTGTTAGACTGAGCGGTTATAAATCACACTTTATACATTGAATGTCAGATAAGTCATGTCACAAAACGTTTTTCGGTTTTTAAGTGATAAAACCATTACTGAATTAAAATTCACTGATATTGATATAGTTTGGATGCTTGTTAACAAACTAAGCTTTCAGATTGCCCTGCCGGTTGGACTAGAGGTGATAGAGCTTGTTATAAGCACATAAAAAATCAACGACATTCGTGGGAGGCTGCCTTAAATTTTTGTCAACAAGAAAATTCTAACGCTAAATTGCCACTGTTTGCTGATATACACCAACTAGCGAATTTCGAACAACAGTTTTTGTGAGTTTTTCTGTTTATTTCTTTGATATGTGATTTGCACGGGTTTTTTTAAAGGAAAATAAAACAATACTAATGTCGTGTCAAATATACATTTGCGACTGAAAGTGCTAGTATTGTTTTTATGTTATGTGATCGCAGACAAAATTAATAACTTAGGATCAACTTTGGTCACATAAACCAAATTTAACGAAGGTCTGACCAAACTGTAGAACCCACGCAAAAAGCATCATTTCAATTTGCAATGTACAAATTTCAGCCATCAAGAGGACATCGAGCAGCTGCTAGTATCACGCTACCTATTTTCTTTAGTGTTCAACATTGGACAGACTTTAGCTGATAATCACTTTGGCAATATTTCTCAGCAACAGACTGTTGTAATACATACAGTGTTCATTTATTTATTTTTTAATATTGTTTAGCGTCGTAACTGCTATATCAGTTGCATGTGTGCTACATGTGTGCTCGTAGTAACAGTTTCAAACCAGTTTCAGATTGAATGAGAACTTTTTTGGTTCTACTAAACTTAGAAAATATGGATATTATTCAGACGTGATTTACGGAGGCAGGCTAAAATTGAATGAAAATGGACAGCCCGAACCATATGTGGCTTATTGGAATGATTCTTGTTTGCTAAAGTGAGTTTTAGCAGGCATTTTTGACCATTCAATTTCGAAGAAATGTTTAACGATCATAATTTTGATTTTGATGTGATTTGATCATTTGATGTGAATATTGTGATAAAAAGGTTTTTTTAAATTACTTTGACCAATTTTGTAGGTATGGCGAAATTTTTTTGTCTCAATATAAATTAATTACGCATATTATTAAAATGTCCGGTCGTTTCAGCCTTAAATTGGTATATTAAACATGCAAATTTGATGAAAATTTCTTGAACTATTTAGGCTTATTGTGAAAAAGAAATAACCTAAAAAGCTGATAAATCTTCGAAATTGTTTACTTAAAGTTTCCAAAAATTTTCTTTTTCTTTGCAAAACTTTCTTCAAAATTTGTGCTTTACTTTCTTAAAAAATTGATTATTGTTTTCGTGACCTTTTCAAACGAAATACAACTCAAAGTTACGCAAGCATAAGCAATTGCCGTATCACAAAAGGTGCATCAAACGAGATTGCGTCTTAATCCTTGTAATTTTATGATCAGTCCAGATCATTCTTAAGAAACTTCATTTCATCGTTTAAGATTGTAATGATATTTTAACGTTATAGCTGCTTAATTTATTAATGGTTGCGGAAGCAACTTTTCAGATAAGGTCAGGTAATTTTAATTTTAAAAAATTAATCTAAAATTTTGAAAAAATTCTAATTTTTGTAGACAGGTGTTGACCACCACTTTTTTGATACCGAGAAAGCTGCTGACCCCTTCATTTATATTCCGCCTGAAGGCGGAATTATTGGAATTGTAATTTTCTATAAAATGCGTGTAAAACGATTAAGTACGTAATGCATTATCGTATGTTTTACACTGCGCTAGGTTATAGAAGCATGAACGCCATGAAGGAAACAAGCACGTTTTGCGAGTAGGAATAAGTTGATTTTGATTGATTTCGTTGCGAGTTGCGACATGATGGTACAGCCGAGGATATTCTTCGAATATAAAACGCGGCATCAAAATTTTTTAGATCCAAGAGTTTTATCATTAATTTTATTATCAATTCTTAACCTAATCTACTTATCGTGTGACCTTGACTTGACTTGCACATCGCAATTTTGTCCGTCTAATCTGCGATGGACAGTTACGTACATACATATACACGCCAAAAATTACGTATCAAGATTCGCCGCAATGTCGCTCAGCCACAGACGTGTAGGTTGACAATATTTTTACGAAGCAACTGTATATTGGCCCCATCGCCTCCAAAAAACGTCATCACCCCCCGAAAAATCATTCCCTTTAATTTTTTTTGAACGCCACTGAAAATAGTTGCATGTACACCGTAAAAACATCGTCAACGGCTGTACAGCACTGTTGCCGACGTAATGTGAAGTCCAATATTTCATGGTTCTGGCGTGCTGATGAACAGTCGATGAACCATTGTTTCACCAGGTTTCGTTGCAACGCTGTTGCAAGTGCCGAGGGCACAGAAAATTGTTCTATCACTGCTAGTGATGCACTGGATGGTCTGTCTACAGTACACAATGTTAGCGGGGTCCTACAGTCGCATACGCATACACATTACGCAAGCTACTGTTAGTGTTATTGCAGCACAGTTAACACATAACCACACAGCATGATCTCACACACACCCACATATTTAATGTATTTTTCTGACCTACCTAAAAGCACAGTGTAATTGAACACTGTCAAAACAGATACATGTTAATCGACGTTTTGCATTATAGTATATACGCGGCGGCTGATGCCGCCGCGTAAAAAATAGAGCTAAATTTTATCCTAACAAGCATTTCATCAATTCTATTTAGAAAAAAGTAAACATTTTACAATGTTTTAAAACAACCCCCCCCCCCCGTTTGGTTTTGAATTTATTGACTGTTACACGAGTTCCCCCCTTTTGCTGCTAAGATTGTTTTGTCTGGCAGCCGTCTAATTGGCTGCTGGCATTTAGCCACAGTCAATCAGCGTTGATGTTAGATAATAAGAGCGTTTGAAACTTCAGCTAAAGATGTCTCTCTTATTTAACAAGAAACAAGATTAGTTTTATTTTAAAGTAGCAATTTTCGAAGATTTAACTTAACGTCACTATTGCTATGTACTGTGGCTTAGTTAAACCAAGCTATCTTGAAAGATGAGTGGCGCAGTGATCACTGACATTGCTTGATCAACCATAGTCAGGTGGTTTGATTATCAGAGAGCTAATCTGCGTTTCAAGAAATTGTTCTTTTGGCCATTTTATTTTTGCTAAATACATACCAACATAACTCTCTACGAAGGAATTTTACCCCTTTTAGGAGTGTACTTGTTAAACTGTGACTGGGATATACTATCCAGTGCAGTTATTTAAGAAAGTATAGAGCTTGTCTAACTAGCGCCTCTAATGATAAAATAAAAAATATTGTGGTTCATTATTGGTGATTGAAAGCAAAAAGAAATGTGAGCCTAACTTTTCGGTAGTGATTTTATTAAATCAATTACATTTCCGACAAACATCACGCAAATTTTAATGCTGATATTTTAGATATATTTACTTTTCCGATGGTTCTCCACACATCATCAGAGAAAATGATTGCCTAAAATCGAGTTTATACTTCTTTGGTTCTGCTTTATTTTCTTTCAACACGTGTTACGGTCCAGTTATATGCCAAATTCAGGATAATGATGATGACGTCTGTGACTATGACGGTAACTATTAATTTATTTTGTATCAAGGGTAAGTCATAAAAGTCTTTCTGATGCATGCAACTATAGAAAACTGACGGTAAAGTATTTGTTATTCCACTTGCGAACAAGCCAAAGTCGTTGTACGAATAAAATTGTGATTGAACGATGGTATTTTGTCAAAAAAAGGCAAAAAAACTGACTGGGTAGCTGTGCAGTAGATATTTGGTGGAAATCTAGCTGAAAGCATAAAAACATAAATTTCTCCTTGAGTACAAATTATATTTTGTATCTACATTGGTCTGTGTTTGAAACTTTGAAGCGTTAAAGTGGTATAATATGAGCTTATTGCTGCTTACAAACCGTGTGGATGAAACAGTGTTAGCTTTTTATCAATCCAAACAGCTCAGATTGTGAGCTACTTTCTAGTAGGAATTTTTGGTGACAATGCAAATTAAACTAATGTTTTGCAAATACATCCATGCATAGACATTTTCATATTTGCATGCACAGGCTCAAATCATAAGTGGATTTCTGGTGGACCTTACTCACTGAGAAAAATTGACGACCAGATAAATATAAAAATCTTAATAGCGACAATCAGTGATATGGGATGGAAAACGTTTCAACGATACTTTGATAACTTGGTAAATTTTTTGTTAAATCTAACCGTTAGTATAAACCAGTGTGAGCAATATAAAGTTAGTTACTATTATTAGTACTAAAACAAAATAAACTACAGTCTGTTAACCCTTTCATTCATAATGTTGCTGCAGAGCAACAATTGGCCCTATCTCCTACAAGTGAAACCTGTCGGCCTGATGTTTCACAAAATCATGTCCTTCATGAGGATACCTTAGGTATCCGAGTGAAGCGAGCAGGTGGCCGAGTGGTCTGGCGTGACAGTACTGCCACAAAGTTGTCTGTGGGAAGCATGCCCAGTCTGTGGCAGCGGATCAAATTCCAGCCAGAGCTTGGACTTAGTGCAATTTAGAAAAATTCATGAAGGAAAGGGTTAAACCATTAAAAGCATTTTAGGTAAACTCTTAATTTAACTTTAATGACAGCATTGAATTAGTTTTAAAAAACTTTTTTAATTAAAGTAAAAATAAAAAAGTTTCTACTTTTAGACAATGGATATTTGGAAGGACGTCCACGAATCCAAAAGGAATGGCAACTATAAAAAGTTGAAAACAGAGTATTTCAAGCACTCGTTGATCCATGCATTCATGAAATATAACCTAGAATCACCTGATAGGCCCCTTGGCCACCTTTTTAAAAACAATTCAGAAAGCATTGTGATAACTTGCTTACTGGGGAATAACCGATGCAATAGGTTAGTCTTAGAATGTTCATTTTCGTTGGAACTTTACAACCCGCTTTTGCTTTCGTGATCGTTTCCTATATCAACCATACATGTAGGTGGGGAAGGCCCCCTTCAAAAAAATTTGGACGCAAAGGAGGGGAAAAGTGCTGCTTCAGGGGTGAAAAGGGCGGCACAGTTGCTGCGTGAAAGAAATTTAGGGCCAGGGCCAAAATCTTTTTGTAAGTGTAGTTTAATACTAAACAAATAGTTTGATGCCATTTTTACCTTACTTTGGCCAAAAACTGTCAAATTGCAAATTTTTGCTCAAAACGTGTAAAAATTGTGTTAGTTTTGGTAGGAGGGGTCAAAAATTAGTATGGCTCAGGTGATGGGGGTCCCGTCAAGAAGGGTGAGGGCTACCCAAAATTTTAATGCTGTTATATGTAAGGTATCAACTTACATTAATTTAATTTTTAACTTAAACTTTGAGTTAATTTCAAGTTTTCTGGAAAAAATTGTATGTTTTTTATTAATTTTAATGTTCGGATGAGAATTTGGCTCTCAACTTTCATTGCATACCATTCAAAAAGTTCCATTTTTATACACTGTTTAGGAAGCAGTTTGTATACACATTTGATCCTCATCAAGGAGAGTGCTACACATACCACGCTAACAAAATACGCATTGCAGCAGGAGAAACTTATGGTAAAGAATAAGTATAGATTGTGTGATTAAAGAATGTTATGGAATAATCCAAACAAGACAAACGAACAGGTGTTAATTATTCAAATAGCGAGACTATGTTAAAAATTGTTAAATTGCAAGTGAATAGTATAAATAGTTTATGATTACACGATCAAATAGCAATTAACGTTTGTTAAAACTTGTTAAAATACTTTTAAAATTGTTTAAATTGAAAATTTGAGCTTCTGTTTTACTAAACTAAATAATTTAAAGCATAAGGTGCACATGTTTGAGCGTTTACAATGTTTGAATTAAATCACCAGCATATGACAGAACAGGTTAATTCTACAGTTTAAATTTCATTACCACACTTTATGCAGCAATTTTTGTCTTAAGGACCATGTTCTAATAGAAACCAACTTAATTTGCTTTGCCTCTATAAAGGTTTAAAATTGGCCGTCAACATGACACATGCTGTCCCTATTCTCGAAAGCAAAATGACATCAGGTCAAAAAGTGATTATACACCCGCGTGATGCTCCTGCCGTGTCAATAGTCGGTGGTCACGTGATACCAAAAAATCACATCACAACATTTGCTGTTACTTACGTACGTAAACACTAGTAATGTGAAAAAACAATTGAAAGTGGCATAATAATAAGTACAGTAGTGTAAGAAATCAAAAAGTCAAGAATTATTACAATTTTTCTGTCGATCGCTTTTGCACTTTACGAAATTACAGCACAATTTTGTAAAATGTCGATGAATTTGTTTAATATTGTTCAAAAAGGAAACATTTAACTTTTTTATAAAATTCTACAATGCTTAATTTTAGTAATGCGATTTATAAAAATATGTGTTCTTTGCTACAGTTTTAATTAAAATTTTAAAGTTAATGGCAATTTATTTGGTTTTATGACTATTGTGTTTTTATTTCTATCAGTTTTGTTTTTAGATTGAAGAACATCGATTTAACACTGGACCCAGCAACTGCAAAATTAGACCCCAAGATACGACAAACTTTACCTACAACAAAAATTTCTACAGCACTGATGTAAGCGGCATATAATTCTGATGATATTATCACACTTGCACAGCCAACTTTTCAAGAGTTCATTTTTGTTAACAAATAGTTTTTCCTGTCGCTACCACAGTAGCGACAGGAGCTTACATTTGATTTGCCCTAGCGAATTACACGCCTTACGTGTATTCGCTAGGGTCAGTGTGAGTCTGTGTTTCTGTGTAAATTCTCTGTGGTGTGTGATTGTGTTTTGTATGTGTAAGCTGGCCCAGGCGGCCAGCCAGCTAGGGTGTATTGTTGTTGCTAGTTATGTTTTTTAACGCCAAAATATGTTTTTATGTTGTTTTTCATCGTAGTTGTACGTAAACATAAATTTCCAAAATATATATACTACATAACGTCAATGATAAAATTTTTTAAATTTAAATTTTAAATTTTCAAGTTTTAAACTAGTCCAATTTGGCTCCAAAAGACTTCCTGCATTTTTGAAAGCTAGAAAAGTCTGCGTTTTAAAACAATTTCAAGTTTTTAATTTTGCTAGAAAGTTTAATATTCAGAAATGCAAATTTTTTGATCCTATGAGACTAGTGTTCTGGAAACTATTTTTTCAGTTTAGGACCAGTAAAAATTTGGAGTCTTGCAAAACATTTAAAATTTACAACTTAAAAAATAGGAATTTTACAAATTGTATTTTTTTGAAGTCCTGCGTCACTCCTCAGGACTCAGGAAGACTTGACTGCTTCCAGAATTATGGAAATCGGTTCAGTAAGTTCGAATTCTGTGCTGAGCGGGAATAACGGAAAAGGCCCCATAAATTTGTGTGCATTTTAAATGTTATGTTTTATTCTAAGATTACGAAATTGACTTGAAAAAATTAATTTTTATTTGACTTCGCAATTTTAATTTCAACTTGCATTTTTAGTTTTTTTAAATAGTCATTTCTTCTTGATCAATATTTTTTTACTAAACACATACGTTTACTTAAAGATACAAACAGGTAGGCGGGCGATCAAAAGCAAGCTGCTGTTCTGATTGGCAAGCCGCCTGTGCAGTGCATGTGCTCCAATCTGCACGCTGGCATCCTTAGCGGCCATTTTTGTAATGATTATTGAGTTGCAGGTTTTTTATTATTTTTGTTCCACAAACGCCGATTTCATTACTGTTTCTTTCCAGTTTCAACAGATTAATGTTACCTTGTGCCGTTTCTATTTAAATTCGATTTCTATTTCCTAAATTAAACGTTGTGATCATTTTCAGGCAATAGTGTAGCGACGTAGTAATTTCCAAGTTAACCAAGGAACGTTGGTGATTAATTTCTTGTCTAAAATAATGTCGTAGGCTGAAATTTACTGTAATGGCCGCCAGCGAGTTAACTGGAGCACGTAATGCCGCCTGTTGGCTGATTAGAATACGTGCACAGGCGGTTGGCCAATCAGAATAGCATCTTGATTGTGATGGGCCGCCTGACTACCAGCTTTAACTCAAGCAGGTTGTGACCCTTACGAAATAATCACGCTCAATCTGAATTTTTACACTATTAGTTGCTATTAATTCGTAGTTTTGTCGGCTGAACGGCCATACGGCTATAAGCATGAATAGACATGCCAAACAAAAAACCTTTCTGAATGTTAAAATAAATCGGTGGGTAGCGACAGGTTTAACTTCCTTTGAAGCAATTTCTTCAAACTGATTTAGATTCTACCGAATATGATTCGCACTAAAAAATACTGCTGCTGGTGCAGACCGCAAGACTGGTCGTGGCCATGGATAAGAACTTCATAAATTTTGCATAAAATTGTTGCTTGTTTGACAAATGAGAACGTTTTAAATGCTGCTTTACACTAGCATAAGCTTGTATTGCCCGGTAGGTAAATAATTGGATTAGCGACAGCTCAGCATTGGCGCAGTAGCTCAAATTGTAGAACACAGGTCTTCAGATAAAGAGATTGGTTGTTTAAATCCTTTCTGTTTTTTTCATTACAAATAGTTTATTACTTTTAGTATTGTTTAATTTTTTTATTTAGCTTTGCCAGCTATCCTGCTATCAACGTCACTGTTATGACACATGTAAATGCATTGATTCCCGGTTACCAAGGCCTCCAGGTTTGGATGCACCGGAATGTACAAAAAACACCACGTACTGTAAGTTCCTTAAATGAGCCAGAAAAGTTTATTTGAAAGGATGATTTTAGGCAACAATTGTTTGTTATCAAAGAATAAAATGAATCAAATATAAAATTAAAATTTGTTACGTTTCGATGTTTCTTTCATTGTATGTAATTTTGTTGCATAGTTTATCGCGAAAAACGTTTTTAGTTGGCGCAAATTTATGTTTCAGGGTATTGTGTTAGAGATGAAGTTGGAGACTTCACACAAAACGTCAAGGGCTGGTTAAATAAATGCTATTGTCCTCTGAAATGCCAGTAAATTTTGCTTCTGTATTATTGTGGGTTTTATTAATTCTTGCATAACAGTTTATGAGTTCAAATTAAATAAAGTATTTTGTGAGTGAAAACAAAATGACTTGTTGGCAAACCAAAATGTCAGCGTACAGCTGGCGAAGTTGGAATTATAACTGTGGAATGCATACACGCAGTCTTAGCTCAGTCGTACTAAGCGCAGTCTCGTGGCAACATTCTATCTAATCTATATCAAATTTTGTTAAAATGTTAATGTTGTTAATTGAGTGGGCTGTACTTTGGGTACGTTTAACTGTTTTTGGGCATTTCACTGTTACGGTTCATGTTTAGAGAAGGCTACTACGATGTAACGATAACGACTACAAGACTCAAACGAAATTTGGTAACGTAACGTTAAAACTGTTTTTTAATTGTGACGAGTGATCTAATGTGTTTTTTGTTTCTATCATTTGTTTTCAAGTATAGCTTATATATGTTTCTAAGTAGCCAAATTGACATTCTTAATTTTAAAAAATTAAAAATCTAAGAATTAATCTAAAATTTTAAATGTAAAATTAACAGTTTAAATAATTTTGTTTTGCGGAAATCCAATTATGTACTTTTGTGCCGTAGCTGCGTTAGCTTGACGTGTTTCGTATTACCTACAAGATAAAGATCAAGTCATATTGTAGGCTTGGGTAGCATAAGATTGTGGATCTGGTAGTTGGTAGGTTCATACTTTTCACATAAGGAAAAACCACAAAATTTGCAGGGGGTACTTTACTGCAACAGATAGACTTGAGTTGAACAGTAACAGCAGGAGCTACTTTTGGTTACTGTAATTAGGACCTATGTAGCTATTACGCCGTTGCATATCCGAATAGAATAACCAAATTTGATATATAAAACCAGCTGAAACTTTACTTTATTGTAACATAAAATTTTTTGTTTCTGTAGAGCACAATATGTAACTGAACCAAGTAGAGGAACAAAATGCAACGTATTGCTCCGCAAATATGTGTTAAGTTAAATATTTTTAACAATTTCGTGCTAGCGCTGTAATAAGTGGTGCGAAAATTTCTACTCTAAAATTTTATCTATTCCGAAGCCCAGATCTTGGTAAATGCAAGCACAGAGATTAATCCACGATCTCTGGCAATGGGTGGACGATATATGCAATACAAATAATGAAGATGCTGCTGACGATTTTCTGGGCAAAATGTGTGGCGATAACGTAACGGACATGGGTGAAGAAAATAAAAAGAATGCATGCCAAGCGTTTAGGCAACTGGCCGATAACCTCAGCATTCTCGTGCCCCTACTAAGTCAATATGGATGTCATGACGTACTCGTACAAGAAAGACAAGAAAGTGTTCCAGAAGAACGATTAACAAGATTAGAGACGTATGTTAAACAATATACTGCCATATTAAATAAAATGCAAAAGCAAATGGAAGCAAGTAACGCACAAGCTAAATTTTTCCAGAAAGCTATATTTTCCACAAAACCTGTCGACCAATCAAGTTGTGAAGCGGGCGAAGACCTATGCTGATGCAGCTGTTAGTCATAAACAGATGCATGAAGAAGCGATTGGTCCATATTTCGCGCCTGTAAAATATACAAATCGATTAAACCAGACTGAACATGCGGGCTGCAAATCAACAAGCTCGGCTTCCGAGTGGAAAACCACGTGACCAATGGTTTAATTCCGCAAAACAAAGCCAGTTACCATCGGAAGAAATAAAGTAACAGACGGTCCTCTGACTGGTGAAACGCCAAAAGCCGATATTTACATCTACAGAGTGTCGTCCCACTGCACCACCGAAGATGTCAAAAGCTATTGTTCAGGTAAAGGTAAAGGTAAATATAGAATTTATTGAGCTGGTTACAAAAACTGGTCATGTAAACTGAAAACATCAACAATGTCGACCAAAACAAATAATTTTTTACTCGCTCATTAGAACTAAAATTGAAAGTAGATAAACTGATAACGAAATATAGAACTGACATTTTTGCCATAACAGAATCGCGTTTGAAAAAGCATGTAACTAATGCGCAGCTGCAGATACCAGGGTACAATGTTTACCGAAAAGACAGGGATAACAGGGCAGGTGGTGGGGTTGTAGTATATTGTGCCAGCCACCTCAAAGTTGTGCGAAAGCGCCAATTCGAGCTAACCGACTGTGGATGCATTGTGCTTGACATTTCATTAGCGACCAAGTCTTTTGTCTTTCTCGCTGTGTACCGACCTCCTTCCGCTCCTAGCCCCGCATTTTATCAGACCTTAGCCGTATTGTAGAGAAAAGCCTTCGTCATCGAAATGAAAGAGTCCTGGTAGGCGATCTGAATTGTAATACACTCGACAATAAAAACACTGATAGACAAAAACTGCTGGACTTTCTTAAGCAGTATGGGCTTAAAAATGTTGTGGAAAAAGCAACACGCCCTATGTTTGAGACTCTTTTAGATGTTGCTCTTGTTCAGCTGTCTGCCAAAATCAATAAGGTTACAATATTGGACAATGGCGCTTCAGATCACTGTGCCTGCATAGTTGATTGCGGCATTCAAAAAATAAAAAAGCCACCAATAGCTGTAACACGCAGCTACATTAAAGCGGCAGATTTGACCAGACTGAAGTAAGAACTATCACATGCAGACTGGTGCTCATGCTATACTGAAGGCTCTGACATACTAGAAGATGCAAACAAAGTATGGGACAAGTGGTTTGATCTCTTCCAAGTCATTCTAAGCAAATATACTACGTACGTTACGCGCCTACAGAAAGCAAATCGGCCACCGTGGCTCACCCTGTACATATAAAGAGAGATACGAAAGTGAGACAAACTAGCTAAGCTTAGAAGAAAGACGCCGACTGACTGGGAGGCTTTTCGAATACAGCGAAACCTAGTAACCTCCCTTAAGCATCAAGCAAAAGTCCTAGTAACTAAGGACACAAATTTTCATCGGCAAATTCAATGCTTCAGTGGTGTAGGAAAACCCAAAGGAGAACCACTAAAATATGCCATAATAAACGATTCGATAGTTCACGACAAAGCTCAGTTAGCCAATGAAATGAACAACTACTTTTGCTCCATAATACCTGAGCATCTAACACTTACCGAAACAGAGCTTTCACTACATTCTTCCGTTAAAACCATCAAGAAAATGCAACCCAATCCCTACACACTTGAATTCTTGAATAATTACGAAGTGATCACTATTTTGAAAAAGATCAAACCAAGAAAAGCCGCAGGTTTTGATGATATCAAGCCATCCTTGTTGCAAACGTTGGCAACGATAATTTGCTCGCCCCTAGTTGACCTTTTCAACCATTTTTGTGGTTGGGACACGTACCCAATTACTTTAAAAAAGGTTTAGTCCAGTTCATAAAAAAGGCGACACGATTCAGCTGTGCAACTGCAGACCAATAACTGTTCTACCTGACATTGCCAGTATTTTTGAAAAAGCAGTGCTTAACCATCTAGATGAAATACAAATCCTTTACTGCCACAAGATATGTCAGGTTTCCGTCCAAATCACTGTTGTGAAACAGCTATTTTAGAACTAACAGAAGGCATACGCAGAGATATTGATAACAAAACATATGTCGGTCTTCTATGCCTAGATTTCTCCAAAGCCTACGATACTGTCGATCACGATCTCCTTATTGCGAAGTTGCGCGCTTTTGGAGCATGTTCTGCCAAAACAAGGCTGCTCAAAAGCTTGTTAACTGAGCGAACGCAATGTGTTAGAGTTGGAAACTCAGTATCTTTACCAAAACTGGTAACAAAAGGAGTACCCCAAGGTTCTGCTTTATCTCCAATGCTTTTCAACATCTATGTGGCAGATTTATCATGGTTACCCAGTGTGCAACCAATGACGAGGTATGCGGATGACATTACGCTTCGCAAGTCAGCCGAAAGCACTCTTTATGTTAAAGAAAAGCTTGAGGATGCAGCTAAAAAGGTCCTTATGTGGTCTCAGTCCAACTACCTCAGCTTGAACGCAAGCAAAAGTTAAAGTCTGATTTTCGACCACCGCGGGAAACCGATTATGGATCACATACTAGTTGATGCTAGTCTAATCCACTAGTGCCATCAGTTAAAGTGCTAGGATGTGTCATAGAAGAACGCTTTAAATTTACGAAACAAGTTGATAACTCATTTGCACGAGCTTCGTGGAGCCTTATTCAACTTCGACAATCACGAAAATATTTACCCCCTAATGTGATTGCTAACCTATACAAAGGCTACATAAGATGCCACCTGGAGTTCGTCAGTGCCGTTTATCTAGGATTAAATACTAGACAACTGAATCGGCTGGAAAGCTTCCAACGAAGTGCCTTGAGACAACTACTAAACCTGCCATTTAGGTCGAACCCTCTACACATTGTTAACATAAAAGCTTGAGAAAAAGGCAGTGGCTTCATGGACTATCTATAGCTTATAATGCGATGATTTTAAAATCGCCACAACATTTGTCTGCATTATTCACAAGATGTTCGTCGAAATATCCAATGCGCCAATCACAAAGATTGAAAATTGCAGCTCACCAGAGTGCCTTGATGGCAAAATCGTTCACCGTAATGACAACGCGAAAATGGAATTCATTGCCTGATACTGCTACGTCCGGTTCTTTGTCAGAATTTCAATCAACTGTTCGAAATATAATCGTTGACGATTAATTAATTTATTGCTATCATTATTCTTTGTTTATGCATATTATGTACTCGTAACATCATCGTAGCTATGCAAACGAGTTTTCACTCCATTAGCGATCGATGTAAATTCGATAAATTCAATTCAATTCAAATTCAATTTTTGCCAAGTTTCAGCAGAATTGATGCAGCATACAGTTAGAAGTGAAGTGAAGTCGAAAGATGACGTTTTAAAAACCTATTCACATTCCATAATTTCGTCACATTTATAAAAGTTTGTTTAGAATCTTTACAGACAAAAACCACATTCTTTAGTTTATGGCCAAAAAGTTTAGTGCAAATTGCTTAAGTGGTTGCGGAGTAATGCCTGTTTGAACTGTGAAACTGTGCGTAAACTGTGAAGTACTCACAGCAACCTAACTTAGTTTTGTTGTACCAGTAGGGCTACCCCCTACTTGGTGTAGACTTTTCCGCAACAATAGAATGTCGAAATTAGTCTAAAAACGCGTTTACATGAACCTATTCACACTTCACCGCTCGTCACAGTACGTATTTCACGCATGTTTCAACTTGGCGGTGTTCGCGCACGAATAAGCGCCCCGCGTCACGTGCTATAGTTTTTATAATAATAGAAAGGCTGCCAGCGATTCAATCTGCCTAAATTGTAGGCTTACACGTTTTGGATCGATGACGTGTAGTGTGAATAGGCCTTTAATTACATTTTTATAAAATATACATTTCATGTTAAAATTACCATTTAAAATTAATATTTAAAATTATTATTTCAATTTGTTTTATATTTTGAATACTATTTTGGAAAGGGGGACGTAGCTTGAGTTCAAATTGGCCGCCTTAAAAATTTATATATTCTACTCTGGTGTGACTGGCTCAGCCCAGTCAGAGATTTTCACGAAGACGGGGGGAGGCGCGCTCACGCTTGAACAGGGGCTAGGTAGTTAGGTGTGCGCGTCCGTGAGAGCCAGGGCTAGGTCCCCTGAGTTAGGGTTATGTTTTAAATTAGTTTTGTTATTTTCTCTTGTTAGTAAATTGTTTTGTTGATTATATTCAATAAAAATTCCAATGTTTAAATAAAATTCTGAACCTGTAAAACCGCCTCTTTAGGGCTGCCTAGGGCCTTTTGACTGTAGTAGCCCTTGGAGGGCTTTGTGGCTATTTGTTGGGGAATTCGTGTGTGAGCCCCGAACCTGTTTAGGGCGAACTTTTGAGCTGATTAGGGCGCTTTGCCCCGGTTTTCACCGTTATAACGCGTTCCACTTGGGCTCGGGCGCACGGTCAATTTTGCCCTCGGCCCTCGCCTTTCACGGCCTAAATTCCAAGAGCCCCGTGGTTCGCGGTATAACAGTTTAACCTACTCAATTTAGTAGCGGTCTTTTGCACATTAAACAAGTTAATTAGTACTACATTGATGCACAATGATTAGCTTACATATATGTCAAGCTTGTGAGCACACACTGTGAAAGTAGTAAAAATTTGTAATTTTTAGCATGTTTTATGTTTTTATTTGTAAAATTGACATTTTAATGACATCATTTGTGTTTTTTGCACAAACATAGTCAATGTTACGGCCACTCCGAGCCCTAAATTTGGTGTATTTTTATGAAGCAGAAAATTAACGCTAAGTTTGGCTCCGCTAAATATGTGCACATAGGCGGTGGTATTGGGATGTCAGTGGTATAGGTGAGAGCAGTACAGGGCTCTTTGGGATAGAGAGCGTTAAGGATTTCAGTTCCCTATGTTTAACGTGTATTTGGCTCCGCCCAGTCGCTTATAATCCCCCGAAATCTTCCGTGTGGATCTTGGGTTTGGGCAGGAAAGTTAGCAAACTGGTTTTTAAGTATTAAACTATTATTTTAAACTAAAATTTATATTTTTTGAAAATTTTTAATTCGAACAAATTTTAATTTTAATATTTCTCAATTTTAATAAATTTTAATTTCATACAAATTTTATACAAATATTTTTATTTCATATATTTTTAACTTTAATATTTAACTTTTTAATTTTTTCTATTTTTTCAGTTGAACATATTTTTGCTTTCATGCAAATTTTTAGTTTTATATATTTTTTAATTCTTTAGTAATTTTTACTTTTACGCGAATTTTATTTTTTTACTTTATTTTATTTTCACATATTTAATTAGTATACATTTATTGCATTATTACATGTGTGGTAATATTTGTTATAGTTACTACATTACCTAAGTTGTATTGGAATGCAATGCTGGAATAGAAAATTGCGTGTGCGCGCGTGTGTGTGTGTGTGTGTAAACCGCTACTAGGCTCTGTGTGTAAACTAGTTACGTAGGATTCTTACTGTAGATGGAACGCGTTACGGGGATGGACTATAACTTAGTCGTTACTCGTCTGATCAATACGATCATTATGTCAGTGTCTAGCTTAACGTGAGGGCTACAAGTTGATATAAAATCTAAACTGGAGTCGTTATGTTAAGAGCAGGCATTACGAGTTTAGTGGACCTTATGCGATTTTTCGAGCAAAATAATACCGCACATTTTACGGGCATGAACAATTACTTAGCGATTACAGGTCCGATAACCGAGATCAGACTGTTTACCGCACATTTTACGGGCATGGACGATTACTTAGCTGTTACTAGTCCGATCATTGCGATCAAGGTATCATCCTGAAAACTATTGTAAGGACTACAAGCTGAAATAAGAATCTTAGCTTAATATCTACGGTGAGGGTAAATATAGCTATTTTAGTAAAACCTAAAGTGATTTTTAATAATGACAACATAGTGTAAATATGATTAATTACTAATAGTCAACAAATTGACAGATTTAGACAAGCTATGATGACTCATAGCGTCTGTTTGGTATGACGTCATCGTGGTTGCTTACTTGCTGTAGTAGGTAAATTGACAGATTCACAAGAGGACTCGTAGCGTCTGTCTGGTGTGACGTCATTAGCCGTAAGCTATTTTTGTAATGACTCCGTTTCTTGGTTAACCTATCGCAGATACATTTAACTGAGTAGAATATTTTAAAAAATTAATACTGTATTAATTTCAGAAGCATAAAAAATAGTAGTTATGGGTGTGCCGAGAAAAGTTTAGTTGGGAACATGTATTGTGTACAGAATAATTTTTTTGCTTAGTATACTTACCATCATGTTTCAAATTATGGAGTGTCCCCATTGCGATCAATCCTTTACGATCCGTAAAAATTTACTACGCCATCTCCGTGCTTCTCACCAATCTGCCCAGACCCTTCAATACCCAAATTGTGACAAAACCTACACCCGCAACGACAGTCTCCTCCCTGCCATATCGCCAAACAGCACAATTATTGCGACGTTAGGTGTGTTGTCTGCGACAAAACATTCCATCGCCGTGACCACCTGAAGCTGCACCAGCGGCAACATACAGTATGAAGTGACGTGGCCGTCCACAATCCAGCTATACCTCAGACACCACCGCTCCACAACAGATTTGAACCCCCGTACCCTGTCAACACCCATCGAACTCTTGGCGAAGACCACGCCGAATTTTCTAGTGTCCCCGAGTATTACCTAGATGAACTTTACGCCACGCATTGGCCTCGAATCCGTTCGCATGCCCATTGCGGCCCAAGTGTAATGTCCTACATGGCCAAATTTGGCCAACTTAATCAGTTGATGATATACATAGTTAGTTAGTTTTGTTTCGAAGAATTGTTAACTGTTCTGCCTAAATGTGGGATAATGAGAAATAAATAAATCTGAAAACACATTAAAAATTATTTTAAAAAAACTTTGAGGGCACATCCGGGGGCACACCGTCCTGGTCTTGTGCTATTAAAAATGGTCAAGTTGGCCAGCTGACTTGGCCAACTTGGCCAACTTCAATGGCTAACTTGGCCAACTTAAGTTGGCCAACTCAACTTGGCCAACTTGGCCAACTTAAGTTGGCCAAATCAACTTGGCCAACTTGGCCAACTTAAGTTGGCCAAATCAACTTGGCCAACTTGGCCAACTTAAGTTGGCCAAATCAACTTGGCCAACTTGGCCAACTTAAGTTGGCCAACTCAACTTGGCCAACTTGACCAACTTAAGTTTTTTCAAGTTAGTTAGTCAGTTGATGAAAATGAAAATTTAAAATGTAAACTTCGAGATTTGAACTTGACTTTATTTCAAATAGTGAAAGTATCGGATGTTCAACTTGGCTAACTTGGCCAACTTCAGTTGGCCAACTTGGGCAACTTGAACATCCGATACTTTCACTATTTGAAATTAAGTCAAGTTCAAATCTCGAAGTTTACATTTTAAATTTTCATTTTCATTAGCTGACTAACTAACTTGAAAAAACTTAAGTTGGCCAAGTTGGCCAAGTTGAGTTGGCCAACTTAAGTTGGCCAAGTTGGCCAAGTTGATTTGGCCAACTTAAGTTGGCCAAGTTGGCCAAGTTGAGTTGGCCAACTTAAGTTGGCCAAGTTGGCCAAGTTGATTTGGCCAACTTAAGTTGGCCAAGTTGGCCAAGTTGAGTTGGCCAACTTAAGTTGGCCAAGTTGGCCAAGTTGAGTTGGCCAACTTAAGTTGGCCAAGTTGGCCAAGTTGATTTGGCCAACTTAAGTTGGCCAAGTTGGCCAAGTTGATTTAGCCAACTTAAGTAGGCCAAGTTGGCCAAGTTGAGTTGGCCAACTTAAGTTGGCCAAGTTGGCCAAGTTGATTTGGCCAACTTAAGTTGGCCAAGTTGGCCAAGTTGAGTTGGCCAACTTAAGTTGGCCAAGTTGGCCAAGTTGATTTGGCCAACTTAAGTTGGCCAAGTTGGCCATTTAAGTTGGCCAAGTTGGCAAATTTGCAACAAATTTTACAGTGTAGGACACTTTACACTTTACACTTGGGCCCCCATTGCGGTAAATTCCTGCATCGGTATAACTTTTGCCTCAACCATGCGAATATGCAAAAAATTTACGGTGACACTGCGTGGTCGGCGCGCCGGCCGGCTAGTCAGTCACCCAATGGCACCATTGATCTTTAGTTTCACATGCCAAGATGGTTTAAATAGGGCACATGGGTTTAGTCTGGGTTGGTCTAAGTCTGGGTTGGTCTAAGAACTGGATTGGCTATTGCGATAACAGCTCTCAGCCAATCACAGTTAAGCTCCGCCTACCCAGTGTTTACGGTAGCGGTCTGTCTGAAAATTAGCAACTATGACGCACAAGTGTTGTAATTCATAAAAATATTTGTAGATAACAGCGCATATTATCCGACATTATACTAATTTTGGCAGATGCTGAAAATATCACAGCAAAAATTTCAGCTCAGAATACCATGAACAGCCACAAGGATGCAGGGGTCTGAGAGCGACAACCCTCAAAAACAAAATTGGAGATTTGTTTCACTTTTTAGGCCAAACTTGATCAAGTGGAGTGTGGAGACGTAGCAGAATTTTTTTCGAGCCGGGAAATTAAAAGCAAATCACGTCAGAAGCAGACTGCCACACAAATAGTGCACTAGATAGATAGGTAAATGGATATACTCGTGTACACATGCAGAGGCTTTGATGACAGTTAATAACAAGACGAGTAAGCCACTATGTTGCAGGGGTCTAAGGGCGGAATCCCCCAGAACAAAATTGGAGATTTTTTCAATTTTTAGTCCGCATTTTGGTCCGGATTGATCGCAATGGGGACACTCCATAATCTGAAACATGATGGTAAGTAAACTAAGCAAAACCAATTATTCTGTACACAATACATGTTCCCAACTGAACTTTTCTCTGCACACCCAATTACTACCATTTTTTATGCTTTTGAAATTAATATAGTATTAAATTTTTAAAATATTTTAATCAGTTAAATGGATCTGCAATAGGTTAACTTAGAAACGTGGTCATTACAAAAATAACTTACTATTGGCAGCGGTTCAAGCAATAGTTAGAAAAAAACGAAGTAGTAGTAGCAGTTGATCGCAGTGATCGGACTAGTAACAGCTAAGTAATCGTCCATGCCCGTAAAATGTGTAAAAATGTAAAATGTAAAAAAAAATCATTTTAGCTAAAAACCGACATAAGGTACCTGCCGCCGCCGTAATACCTGCCACAGAGTAGTTTATCTTTATATATGTGTTTGTAGCCTTAATAATAGGCTACGCAATAACAGTCTGATCTCGGTTATCGGACCTGTAATCGCTAAGTAATCGTAAAATGTGCGGTATCATTTTGCTCAAAAAATCCCATAAGGTCCACTAAACTCGTAATTCCTGCTCTTAACATAACGACTCCAGTTTAGATTTTATATCAACTTGTAGCCCTCACGTTAAGCTAGACACTGACATAATGATCGTATTGATTAGACGAGTAACGACTAAGTTACAGTCCATCCCCGTAACGCGTTCCATCTACAGTAAGAAACCTACGTAACTAGTTAACTATAACAAATATTACCACACATGTAATAATGAAATAAATGTTAACTAATTAAATTTTTCAAAATAAAATAAACTAAAAGAATAAAATTTGCATAAAAATAAAAATTACAAAAGAATTAAAAAACATATAAAACTAAAAATTTGCATGAAAGCAAAAATATGTTCAACTGAAAAAATAGAAAAAATTAAAAAGTTAAATATTGAAGTTAAAAATATATGAAATAAAAATATTTGTGTAAAATTTGTATGAAATTAAAATTTATTAAAATTAAGAAAAATTAAAATTAAAATTTGTTCGAATTAAAAATTTTCAAAAAATATAAATTTTAGTTTAAAATAATAGTTTAATACTTAAAAACCAGTTTGCTAACTTTCCCGCCCAACCCCAAGCTTTCGGGGGATTATAAGCGACTGGGCGGAGGCAAATACACGTTAAACATAGGGAAGAATCCTGAAATCCTTAACGCTCTCCATCCCAAAGAGCCCTGTACTGCTCTCACCTATACTATATACTGATGTCAACTACCCATTTCCCCTCTCAGGGTTCCGGACCGTCGGCACCCCCACCCCATGCAGCGAACACCCGCCCTGACAACCCTTGCTGATTTCTGATGACATAAATCCAGGTGTTGCTTCAGACCCTCCAGTCATTAGCTTCACTCACGACAAAAAGCCAGCATCAAAGGCTTTGAAGTGCGACGGAACCACGATAATGAAGAAGCTGTGCTGCGAAACACAAAAGCACTCGCCCCTATTTAAATTAAATATCATATGGGAAATTGGCTCTGAGGTACTGCTATCCTGTTGCTAAAATGTTCACAATGAATCTGACGAATGAAACTAAGTCAGTTTTTAATCGGATAAGCCACTGCTATTGCCGTTGTGCAACTAACCTTTGAAAATTTCACTCATTTATAAAATTGTCAAGTCACTAAATAGATAGATGTACCTTGAAGATGCATATGTATGTATGCTTTACGGGTAATATTCTATAATTACAGAAAAAACGGGTGGAATCTAATTGCATCACAATCGGAAGTGTCGCGGATTTTGCTGCAGAAAAAAAACTGAAGGCAGTTTGTGTAGTGCAAGTCGCAGCACCCTTTCTAACATTTGGTGCGAAAAGTGACTATCAAAACGTCAGCTCTAAATCCATCGACATACACCAAAGTTGTAAGTCTTGTAATTTTGGACTGTGAAATGCTGTCTTTCAATATCCATAATAATGCACGTCAAAATGTATAGTGTGTGAATCAAAACAAACTTGTGACGTAAATAATGTAATAAATTACAAGAGGTCATAACGTATGTTGAATCAATTTATACGTTACTTACGTTGTTATAAATTTAATGATAGATGTAATATAATGATACATACAATTAGATTGGCCTTAGTATATACTTGTGTTTATAGATGAAAAATCGAATTCAAATTCAAAACACAGCTTTATTTCAGGTATGAAACTGGTCGAACCATGTGTCGCAAAATCTTCAACAACAGAAGGTAGTTGTAATTAGGATTCGTTGCTGTGGCTATATTAAAAAATAACTTGTTATAGTTTTTGCTCTGCAACCTAAAGTAGTTACTAAACTAGTGACGCAGCATAGCATGAACTAACGTACGACAGGAAATTGTACTTTACGGTTTTGTAAAGTTTTGTTAATTTAAAAAATATAATAAGTACATCTGTTATGTGCTGTGCGGCACAATGACATCTTTAAAGTCACTACATTCATACATACGCTTTGTTGGGCTTAGGGGTGGCGGCATTCACAACTTTTCTAATGGTAAACAAGCTCTTCTGCTGAGTGAGGAGCGGTAAAATTGTGAGTCCTGAGTGTCAATATTCCAGAGGAAATATTAAACGCGGCCACTAGTTTGTGGATAATTGATATTTAACTCCTGATTTCTACACACATTCACAGCTGAGTAGCTTCAAACTTCAAAGTCCGTCAAACAACCAAAAATGTGAAAAATAATAAAAATCAAGCGGAGCAAAAACATTAAAAAATCTTCAGCTGTGACTCGAACCACAGACCATTTGATCCCGAATCGAGCATTCTACGATTTGGCCACTTGTCCATGAACAGACTGTTTAAAACTTTAGATATCAATCAGAACATCATGTATGTTATAGCAAAATTTTGTTATCAAACTTGATTGAAGCAGACAGAGAATAATTAACTAAAATAATTAACTAAAACTAACTAAAACTAACTAAAATAATTAACTAATAATAATTAACTAAAAGCAAAATTAGGTATTATGCTTCGTTAGTGCATATTTATTGCGGCAGGATTATTGTGAAATGTAGCCCATCTACAATTTTTACAAGCGGTGGTTACCTAGCTCCGATAATAGAGCATCTGGTTTGTTAAAAAGAGGGTTCAAATCCTCACCACTGCAGTAATTTTGCACTTCGGATAATGAGCGTTATCAGATTTGAGTAGGCTGGAAAATTGACCTACCTGCCCTTCCAGTGTTAAATATCACTGGAAATTGAACCTACCCAAAATTACATAGGATTCAGAAAATCTGAATATAGTATATACGCGGCCACCCGGGGGCCTCGTAAAAACTATAGAATTTTAAGCAACTAGATCAACAACTTTTGGCAGACCCTTTTCCAGACAATATTATCAAATTTGATTAACTCTGGGTAGGAACCTTGTTTCTTTTAGAGACAACTTGTTTTAATTGTAATATAAACAATTAAGTTTTGCGAGTAGAGTTAAATTAATTTAAGATAAATTTTGTTGCGACATGCTTGTAATGCTGAGGATAATCTTTGAATATAGAACGTGGCGCGAACATTTTTCAATGCCAACACTTTTCAAGCAGCTAAACATGACCACTATCAGTCTTAATCTCATTTTTAGCTAAAATCTGACAAAAAAAGTTGCGCCACTTATTTTAGTGGCATGACTTCTACTACTTGTACTGTTGATAGTCAAAATCCATTTTTTCCGTAACATCACATGTTTCGTTTTCTCAACTGGTGCAAAAAATTTTTTGTCCGACATTAGCAATGTCTGCATTAATGGTAAAAAATGGTTCTATTTCAGAAAAATGGCACAGTTTAAATAAGTTAAAATCAAATATTAGGTCTGAATTTGCCTCTGCGGGCGACCTTCACTCCCGAAATAGCTATTTTTACGCGGCG
>JASANF010020930.1:0-17200 GCA_030248245.1 Trissonchulus sp. WLG1_4 | reverse complement strand
TAGAGAATGCGCAGAGCGCCATTTAACGTTTTAGACCGCGTGCCAAGTTCGCCGATTCAGAGAATAACGCCTAGCTCTGAGCTAGGTTCTACGGAGCAGTCGCCTGGAAATCACTCAACGGACAGGTCCGTTCCACCATAGGTGTCAAGACGAAACCACAAAGCGAGCCAAAGGCTGACTACGGTCAGCAGCTAACTAACTAACTACAGTAAACTAGCTTTGAAACAACAGCATAAAATTGAGCAATTTACTAACACTGAAACATTGATTATCAATGAAACAGAACAGTGGGCATAAATTTAGTATATAAACATTATCAAAACGGGGGAAAACTCAGTACTTAAAAATAACGTGTGAACGCCTCAGACGTGGTCCCTGATACCCCCGTCACACGTGCACCCCTGATAATTTCAGCCCTTGGCTAGGAGAGAGAAAACAAACCGCACTTCTGGCCAGTGAAGCCAACTGCACAAGAGAAAACTGACAGAGTACAGAGTACAGAGTACAGAGTATAAGTTTACAGAGTCTTCCCCATAACTTTACATTAATGAATATAAAAGCCCTACTATGTTTATATAATTTTCCAGCAATTTGGCAATGTATCGGTTTAGAACTTAAAGAGTAGAACTGAAAATTTCTGTAGACATAATAAATGAACTAGAGAAAAAATGAACATTGGCAAACTGCGTTTTTGACGCGCCCTTGTTAGTTGTGTAAATTTGGAGTATAAAAAGACTATTTTTCATCGGGAAAAGGTCAATCTGCGGTAGCAGGTGTCCGGCCCGTTACAACATGTGAACAACTACTCAATGTGTTTCATTTCTATCATGTAAAATGCTGGCTACGACTCGACCGCTGATGGAGCCAGTCTGGGAGTGTGTCTTTGTAAAAAAAGTGTGTTGATTTGTCTCGCTCGTGTTTCTGGTTTGTTTCCTGCTGCTTATTTCGCGCCGTAAATGGCCTTCGTATTATAATCCTGTTTTTTTCAATTAAACCTCTTAAATTCGGCAAGTTTTGTGTGTTTCTTTTGCCTATTTCTGGTAGTTTTAAATTAGGCTTTAGTGTCAGGTAGCGCCCTAGCGTGCGCGTCCGTTCCATTGTCCGTGTGCGCGAGCGCCTACTGCGCTACCCCTTTAGGTAAGCCCTAATACCCGACGTGTTCGGCAACCCCGCCCGTTCGGAAGACCCCGCCTCTATAACCTGGAAGCTCTGCCTGCCATGCGGTTGGGTAAACGGGAGAGATGACTCTTCCTACAAGCCAACCCCGGCCTACCTATCCCGGTGACCAACTTCCTCAGATTGTTGTGTCCGAAGCGTCAGAGGGCGGAGAAGAAAAATAGAGAAAAAGGAGCGTCGCAAGTATATACGCACGCCTCTTTACAAGTTTGATTTGAACCTAGGGGGATATTTTTCTGGCGTGGGGGAGCTGACCCCCTTAACCACTGGCTCGGGGACAGTCATCCCAAAAGTGGAGACCTCTAAGGAGGAAGCTAGAAAGGTTGAAGATAAGAATGAGGAAAACCCACCTGAATTTTCGACAACCCACAAAACCAGGCAATTCAAGTCTGCCACAAGGCAGGGACCCCCGCACAAGCACCCCTCGCAAACTAAATACAGAATCACTGGGGAAAACTTACTTGTGACTTACTTTGAATCGGACCGGCCCAGAGAGCCAACTAAAAGCCCCCAAAGAATTGGAGGACACCCCTTTTGGCATTTGCGCGAGAGTTCTTCCGTCTTTAACTGGGGTCTCAAGACAGTAGAGTGAGACAGGAGGACCTGAATGCCACCTCCTTTCTATTTTCTGACTGAGAGAACAATACTGGGAAGAACCGAAGACAGTTTCCGGTCCCCACCAAGAACAGTGAAAGAAACTCCCCAGACTCCAGCCCTTCATTGGGGAAGACCTCAAAGCCACCCCAAAGCATAACCGCGAAATTGCCACCCTGGTTCCTCAGTCCTAGCGATTTGGACTCTTTCGGGGACGGACCAATCGCATCACGGGTAATCGGGGTATATTTGCTACCCGAGCCCGCTGCCACTATCGATTCCGAACAGCCTTCGAATATAACCGGCGTATCTTTGCTAACCGGCAAAGCCCCCCGTGCTGAAGTCGAGAGGCCTAAGTGGAATTTCCGAAAATTTGCGCTACCCGGCACCGCTATGCCTACGGGAACCGGAATGTCCATGCAGACTTATGGGGTATTTTCGCTACCCAAGCCTCAGTTACCGGTAAGAACGGCCTGTCAATGGCCACTGAGGTACTCCCTTAATCGAGAGCCACTATTGCAGACTACCCGGCCATCGCGGACCGTCGCAGTACAGTAGGAACGACCTCCAATGACCGGGGTATATTCGCTACCCGAGTTGGCCCTCAGCGCGAAGACAGGAGAATATCCGGTGAAGCTGGTGCGAATCAACCCCCATTTGGGGAAGTGCTTGAGAGGGCTTAGCATACCAGTCTGTTGCTGCCCCAATATCTCCAACCCCATGTAATGAACCCTTACTGGTCAGAATGACTATGGAAATCCTGAACTCTCACACCGAAGGGCCACCTAACTACACCAACCGTCGCCACCTCGAGTGCATTTGAGGCAGAAGCCACGGACCACAGTGAACGGCAACCAACAGGACTGGTACCCCCTCCAGCTTGGAACCGCCACAGAAGTCCGAACGGATCTGAGCATCAGCCCTAACTTTACCGTGGGGGCAGCAACCGGTCAACAACCTCGGGAGTACTGGCTACTATGCGGGCTCATCCTTGTCCTACTCTCCTTCAGTAGCTGCTTCAACCTACGGCAACCGAAACCCTGGGGAACTGCTGCTGACTACTAACGTCACACCGTGGACAACCGATACGACCAAATATAACCCGTACCTCCCTACCTCTGGAACCCGAAGAAGCGGAGAGAAGCTGGCAGGAGTGTCAGAGGGTTAAAACCCACTGGGGCGCCGCCTTGTACGCCGCTAGCCATGAGGTAACGAGGCCGCCTAACTCAACCAGACCTATACTCAGCACCGCCACAAGACGTGCCATTTACCGTTCAGTGCTCTACACCCCGGACCTGGTCAGCATAAACAGACGAACTGGCCTGAACGAGGAGCCCTGGACGAGGAGCCCTGGGCACATGGCCCACTGCCCTCCATTCCCCGAGAACAATCATATGGCCATGGTTGCCACCGCCGGCCACGCTAACTCAGAATCCACCATCCAACCAGCTGTTGGCTCAAAACTTGACCGTAGGTCACACAGCAAATGGGGAACCAACCAGATCTCCACCAACAGCAGCACCCCCACCAGATGTCCACCGTGGTCTGGGATGGATATACAGGGGAAACTACCATAATTTTCACGGCCAACCCAGCCCAGGAACACTGTGTCCAGCGCACCTTGTGGAGGCGAGTGGACGAAATGGAGTCAAGGTTTTTTTGACAAAACTGCATGGTAAATAATGCCCGAAATGTGGAGAAATTTGGGTCTGCCTTCGACCTACGCTATGAAAGGCAAAAAAGGTCGCATTGGTCCGACGGAAACACCTTTCCGCGGTGGACCGGCAGAAAACAGACTCCCAACTCTACCCAGAAGGGATTAGCGACAAATGCGTACTGGGGCTGCATTGCGTACTACTTCGGGCTGGGGACATTGAAGAGAACCCCGGGCCGGGGCAAATATGGCCCTGTGCTATTTGTAACAAAAGTGCTAATAATAACTGTGCAATGCAATCGTTGTAGTCGTTGGGTCCATCTAGGCCTTGCTCAAATCTACGGTCTTTCAAAAACTTCACCTCAGCCTGGCTGTGTGCTAAATGCCAGCACGCCAGCTCCCACCACCGACCCGGCCCCTCCCAACCTGCCCCCCAGCACAAAGAAACGGTGCACAGCAGCAGAACGGCCGCCAAAACCACCGCCAACTAAAAATATTGCAATGAAACGCCGGCGGTGTCAATAACAAAATGCCTTGGATAGCCCACACACTTCATAAGAAAATATTGACGTAGTCCTTCTCCAAGAATCGTACATAAAACTGGGTCGCCAATCCCCAGACTGAAGGGCTACACGGGTGTGCATCAAGGCCGCATGGGGGCAGAAGCAGAGGCAAAATTAAGGGGTGAGTGTGACATATGTAAGAAACAATTTAGCCTTTACGCGAATAAAACACCCGCGAACAGGATTATTTTGCTGGCAATTTATACCCCCAATCATACGACAGGCCGAAGAAATAAGAAACACAAAATTTTGATCGCCGGCTCTACAAGGTCCCAATGTCATTATTGCGGAAGATACCAACTCCCATTCTCCCACATAGGAAAACAGCTGGAGAAAGCTATAGACGAATGGACGATAAATGCGGATATGGCTATACTGAACGACGAAACTGTAATAGGCCAGGCGTAATAGCGCTGAAACTGGTACAGCTCCGGATTAACGATATGACACACTAGCAAGCAAAACCTATTTGGCTGTATAGTGAGAAACAACCCTATCCAATCACATGCCTATTATCATCACATATGAAAGACCTGACAAGCTGCCTCCAGGCAAGGAGAAACCGCTCCGCCCCCAAACCAATTTGGGGTACACAACGCCAAAATGCTCACAGAATTTATGTTAAAAGCAGCATTTCGATGTATCAACCGTGACAAGCCACGGAAACCTGTCCCTTGGTGTGTAGAGAATGATGAGAATTGTGCAGGCAAACCTTGGCAGCGGCAAATTTGACCAAAACCTAAAACCGGCATGGATAAAGCGGAAGCGGAGGCTAGACAAATCATTAAAGGTCTAAAAAAGGAATCCTGCAAAAGTTTGCGGACAGCTGAACCAAGAACCGAACCGGGCAAAATCTGGTCTGTGATCAACTCCATAGATGGCAAAAAGAACAGCGAAAACATTTCAAACTCACTGCAACACAGCAGCCGACCACTACTCAGTGATTACATAAACTACACCAAAGACATTGACTTCAAACCATCAACGGTAGCCTATCAGACTTAAAATTGTCGACTTTTTGGTCAAATTTGGGTGACTGTTAAGTTGTTGTGTTTGCAAACCATTTCGTAATTTAACTTAATTACTGTATGTGCTAAGTTACCATAACTTGAACAAGCCTTGCTTATTAAGTTACAGCAGTTTTGAATTGCACTTTTTGTTTAAGAATATTTAAGCTTGTTTTATTCTTTGTAAAATTCAAGACTCAGTTGAGAAATGTTTTCCAGTAAGATCCGCATAAAGCGCAGTACCCATTTTGCTGCCAACGTGACCCCGTTGTGTGAATTGATATAATGGGTCGTCGTAAGTCACATGTTGGATGACCGTACGCAGGGGAATTGTTGACGACGCTGGCGAGAACGCCACGTGCCTCTATAAGAGATGAGCGTAAGGATCGCGTTTGGTGGGGCTCCAGATAAAAGCCTTTGTAGCAAACCGATAGCCATCAATTGGAAGATGTTGTGGTAACGCCTACCGAGGTCAGCGCCATTCTCCACAGTGGGAATGTGTTTACGCCTACAATAAATAGAACACAGGTAAATTATGTTGGTAAATCAATTCCCTTCAAAATGTTTCCTAATTTTCGCTTTGGTTGTGACTTTTAGCTGAAGCCTAGGATGCGTTTTACTGTGTAGCGGTTATTTAGGAACCGAACCTTGTTTCCTAGCGCCGTGTAGTAATTACCAATAGACGACGCTGGGGATCCAATACCGCAGGTAATAACCGTTAAATTTTTGTGGAAAAAATAGCCGTTCCGTTAATTTTTGACAAATTCCAGTAGGACAGCGTCAGGAGCTGATTTCGCCTTTGAGTTCATCGTAGAAGTCGATTTTGTGCACAAACTCAGTGACGTGTGGAAATATTTGTGTGACTTCTGGGCACAAGATGGAGATTGGAGAAATCGACACTTCAGAAAAACTTGGCAATTTGGCGCCCATGGGTTGAAAGAAAGTGGTAAATTTGAAGTCTCGTTTTTTCTACTAAATAACGTCGGATGGCGTCTCCCACATTGTTTGTATGAACAATTATCAACAACAGGCTGCCTGTTTGGACGCTCCCATGATGGTCTGACCACGGAACTTCAGTATAAGGTACAGCATCGCGGTACACAGTAGTTCTTTTACTACGTGTTTTGTTTTTAGACGAAAAAATTAGCTAGACGTGCGCAAGTGTTTGGGGCTCATACTGCAAATACGTGAAACAATTTTCTGATCTGAGACAACAACTGTTCAATCCTCAGAATCCGTTGACTATTTGTGACTCGTGAACGTCAACGCTAAGCTCTTATCCCATGATAACCACCTTCACCCATCTTTTTACCTTCCTTTCTTTGCCATTCGAAGAGGCTCAAATCCTTTAGAACACACCCATGTTTGTGATACTGGCAACCAGTGACAACTCCTGCTGTGCTTTCCATTATCTGTGAATTGTGTTGCTTGTAAACATAGGCTTCATATAAAAAACAATTTACGGCCTTAAAGGTTTTCCACCGACAGCAATAAATGCCACCGCCGGGGCAATACCAGTTAAGATTGTTTTTTGTCTGCAGCAAATTGCCTTTTTGCATCAACGATCCATATTGACATTGGTTAAATATCTTCATTCTATGACACTCTGCAGAAGTATTTGGTAAACTTCAGTTTTTTATCTTTTTAAATGCTCGTCGTTGCAAAAATAAGTGAATGTTTGAGCAGTTCTTTTCATGATGACACATTTCTAAGTCTTGGTTATGTATTGGAGGTGTTTTTTTGTAAAATTAACTAAGTTACTTAAAATTCCCTGGCTTGTTGAAGTTGACATGCCAGTAAAGACATTACCTTGTAGCTTCCACCGTTTCGTTGTTTTTTATCATAAGTTATTGGTGACGGCATCAGGCGATAGTACATACAACATCCCATACTGCTACACACAAAATAGACATTTAGAACATGAAAACTATAGTGAAATTTCCCCTAACCCCTCCAAATATAATTATAATTTTTTTAATTTGTGTGTTTTGTTTTTTTTGTGTGTTTCTTTGCTTTGTTTTGTTTGTGTAATCTGGTTTTTGGTTTTAGTGTTTAAACTTTGTTATAGTTCATGTTAAACTAACAATGTTTTTTTTATAGTTTTGAGTTTAGTTAAGTTCGAGCCAAAAGCTTGAACAAGAGTAGTTGGTCTTCTCGCTTTTTGTGCAGGCCGGGTGCGGCTTTTCTGTAGCTCCTTCTTCTGCTCTCTGGAAGTTGATATGCTCTGCTCGTCTGTAGAATATTTAAACTATGTCTGTTACGTGCTGTTCCTTATGGGAATAAACTGTGATCAACGTATTTTCCTCCGAAAAATATAATTTATATATTAACAAAATATACTCCAGTTTATGTACTATTTTAGCGTAGTTTATTACCAAGTTGTAGTCCTCATGATAAGCTAGACAATGACACATGAATCATAGTGATTGGCTTTGTAACGACAAAGTAATCGTATATGCCCGTACTTCATATTTACTTTAAATAAAACTTTATAATAATATTAAATTAAACAATTAAATTTTAATATAAATTGAAAAATACGTTGATTAACATTTTATTAAAATTAAAAAAAAATTAAATTTAAAAATTAAAATTAAAAATTTTATAAAACCTGTAGCTCCTGCCTAATCAATTCGCTAGACTGGAGCCAGACTGGAGCTACATTGGAGCTTACACGTGAATGATAGGCTCCTGCTTACCCGGCTCCTGCCTACCCAAAAAGCGTTGAGATCAGTACGCTATACTACTCTTGTTTCAATGCTTTTTTGGCTTTGAACTGAACTGAAACTGAAACTATAAATATATAAACATTAGTTGAACCATTGAACTATTAACATAAGTTTTAAATGTCACTGTAAAACCTAAAAACTGCTAAGTCATTTACACATATACATAAACAAAAGGCGTCTGATATTGTATATATATACACTGATATTTATCGGACGTTAAAACATCCTGCACCTGGCGTAAGCCCCAGTAGGAACCATGCACGTAGCCGTCATAGTTTAAATCTGGCACGGCAAAGTTATAGAGTTAATAGTTAATGGAGGGGTTAGGGCAAATTTCACTATAGTTTTCATGCTTCTAAATGTCATTTTGTGTGTAGCAGTATGGGATGTTGTATGTACTATCGCCCTGATGCCGTCACCAATAACTTATGATACACAAAACGAACGGAAACGGTGGAAGCTACCAGAGGTAATGTCTTGTACTGGCATGTCAACGTTCAACAAGCCAGGGAAATTTCAAGTAACTAAGCTTAAATTTTACAAAAAAAACACCTCCAATACATAACCAAGACTTGGAAATGTGTCATCATGAAAAGAACTGCTCAAACATTCACTTATTTTTGCAACGACGAGCATTTAAAAAGATAAAAAACTGAAGCTTTACCAAATACTTCTGCAGAGTGTCATAGAATGAAGATATTTAACCAATGTCAATATGGATCGTTGATGCAAAAAGGCAATTTGCTGCAGACAAAAAACAATCTTAACTGGTATTGCCCCGGCGGTGGCATTTATTGCTGTCGGTGGAAAACCTTTAAGGCCGTAAATTGTTTTTTATATGAAGCCTATGTTTACAAGCAACACAATTCACAGATAATGGAAAGCACAGCAGGAGTTGTCACTGGTTGCCAGTATCACAAACATGGGTGTGTTCTAAAGGATTTGAGCCTCTTCGAATGGCAAAGAAAGGAAGGTAAAAAGATGGGTGAAGGTTGGTTATCATGGGATAAGAGCTTAGCGTTGACGTTCACGAGTCACAAATAGTCAACGGATTCTGAGGATTGAACAGTTGTTGTCTCAGATCAGAAAATTGTTTCACGTATTTGCAGTATGAGCCCCAAACACTTGCGCACGTCTAGCTAATTTTTTCGTCTAGAAAACAAAACACGTAGTAAAAGAACTACTGTGTACCGGCGATGCTGTACCTTATACTGAAGTTCCGTGGTCAGACCATCATGGGAGCGTCCAAACAGGCAGCCTGGTTGTTGATAATTGTTCATACAAACAATGTGGGAGACGCCATCCGACGTTATTTAGTAGAAAAAACGAGACTTCAAATTTGACCCGACTTTCTTTCAACCCATGGGCGCCAAATTGCCAAGTTTGTTCTGAAGTGTCGATTTCTCCAATCTCCATCTTGTGCCCGAGAAGTCACACAAATATTTCCACACGTCACTGAGTTTGTGCACAAAATCGACTTCTACGATGAACTCAAAGGCGAAATCGAGCTCCTGGACGCTGTCCTACTGGAATTTGTCAAAAATTAACGGAACGGCTATTTTTTGCCACAAGAAATTTAACGGTTATTACCGGCGGTATTGGATCCCCAGCGTCGTCTATTGGTAATTACTGACACGGCGCTAGGAAACAAGGTTCGGTTCCTAAATAACCGCTACACAGTAAAACGCATCCCTAGGCTTCAGCTAGAAAGTCACAACCAAAGCGAAAATCTAGGAAACATTTTGAAGGGAATTGATTTACCAACATAATTTACCTGTGTTCTATTTATTGTAGGCGTAAACGACATTCCCACTGTGGAGAATGGCGCTGACCTCGGTAGGCGTTACCACAACATCTTCCAATTGATGGCTGATCGGTTTGCTACAAAGGCTTTTATCGTGGAGCCCCCACCAAGACGCGATCCTTACGCTCATCTCTTCATAGAGGCACGTGGCGTTCTCGCCAGCGTCGTCGAACAATTCCCCTGCGTGACGGTCATACCAACATGTGACTTGGACGACGACCCATTATGATCAATTCACACAACGGGGTCACGTTGGCAGCAAAATGGGTACTGCGCTTTATGCGGATCTTACTGGAAAACATTTCTCAACTGAGTCTTGAATTTTACAAAGAATAAAACAACCTTAAATATTCCTAAACAAAAAGTGCAATTCAAAACTGCTGTAACTTAATAAGCAAGGCTTGTTCAAGTTATGGTAACTTAGCACATACAGTAATTAAGTTAAATTACGAAATGGTTTGCAAACGACAACCAACTTAACAGTCACCCAAATTTGACCAAAAAGTCGACAATTTTAAGTCTGATAGGCTACCGTTGATGGTTTGAAGTCAATGTCTTTGGTGTAGTTTATGTAATCACTGAGTAGTGGTCGGCCGCTGTGTTGCAGTGAGTTTGAAATGTTTTCGCTGTTCTTTTTGCCATCTATGGAGTTGATCACAGACCAGATTTTGCCCGGTTCGGTTCTTGGGTTCAGGCTGTCCGCAAACTTTCGGCAGGATTCCTTTTTGAGACCTTTAATGATTTGTCTAGCCTCCGCTTCCGCTTTATCCATGCCGGTTTTAGGTTTTGGTCAAATTTGGCCGCTGCCAAGGTTTGCCTGCACAATTCTACATCATTCTCTACACCACCAAGGGACAGGTTTCCGTGGCTTGTCACGGTTGATACATCGAAATGCTGCTTTTAACATAAATTCTGTGAGCATTTTGGCGTTGTGTACCCCAAATTGGTTTGGGGGCGGAGCGGTTTCTCCTTGCCTGGAGGCAGCTTGTCAGGTCTTTCATATGTGATGATAATAGGCATGTGATTGGATAGGGTTGTTTCTGACACTATACAGCCAAATAGGTTTTGCTTGCTAGTGTGTCATATCGTTAAATCCGGAGCTGTACCAGTTTCGAGCGCTATTACGCCTGGCCTAGTTACAGTTTCGTCGTTCAGTATAGCCATATCCGCATTTATCGTCCATTCGTCTATAGCTTTCTCCAGCTCGTTTTCCTATGTGGGAGAATGGGAGTTGGTATCTTCCGCAATAATGACATTGGGACCTTGTAGAGCCGGCGGATCAAAATTTTGTGTTCTTATTTCTTCGGCCTGTCGTATGATTGGGGGTATAAATTGCCAGCAAAATAATCCTGTTCGCGGGTGTTTTATTCGCGTAAAGGCTAAATTGTTTCTTACATATGTCAACACTCCGACCCCCTTAATTTTGCCTCTGCTTCTGCCCGCCATGCGGCCTTGATGCACACCCGTGTAGCCCTTCAGTCTGGGGATTGGCGACCCAGTTTTGATGTACGATTCTTGGAGAAGGACTACGTCAATATTTTCTTGATGAAGTGTGTGGGCTATCCAAGGCATTTTGTTATTGACACCGCCGGCGTTTCATTGCAATATTTTTAGTTGGCGGTGGTTTTGGCGGCCGTTCTGCTGCTGTGCACCGTTTCTTTGTGCTGGGGGGCAGGTTGGGAGGGGCCGGGTCGGCTGGTGGGAGCTGGCGTGCTGGCATTTAGCACACAGCCAGGCTGAGGTGAAGTTTTTGAAAGACCGTAGATTTGAGCAAGGCCTGAGATGGACCCAACGACTACAACGATTGCATTGCACAGTTATTATTAGCACTTTTGTTACAAATAGCACAGGGCCATATTTGCCCCGGCCCGGGGTTCTCTTCAATGTCCCCAGCCCGAAGTAGTACGCAATGCAGCCCCAGTACGCATTTGTCGCTAATCCCTTCTGGGTAGAGTTGGGAGTCTGTTTTCTGCCGGTCCACCGCGGAAAGGTGTTTCCGTCGGACCAATGCGACCTTTTTTGCCTTTCATAGCGTAGGTCGAAGGCAGACCCAAATTTCTCCACATTTCGGGCATTATTTACCATGCAGTTTTGTCAAAAAAACCTTGACTCCATTTCGTCCACTCGCCTCCACAAGGTGCGCTGGACACAGTGTTCCTGGGCTGGGTTGGCCGTGAAAATTATGGTAGTTTCCCCTGTATATCCATCCCAGACCACGGTGGACATCTGGTGGGGGTGCTGCTGTTGGTGGAGATCTGGTTGGTTCCCCATTTGCTGTGTGACCTACGGTCAAGTTTTGAGCCAACAGCTGGTTGGATGGTGGATTCTGAGTTAGCGTGGCCGGCGGTGGCAACCATGGCCATATGATTGTTCTCGGGGGAATGGAGGGCAGTGGGCCATGTGCCCAGGGCTCCTCGTCCAGGGCTCCTCGTTCAGGCCAGTTCGTCTGTTTATGCTGACCAGGTCCGGGGTGTAGAGCACTGAACGGTAAATGGCACGTCTTGTGGCGGTGCTGAGTATAGGTCTGGTTGAGTTAGGCGGCCTCGTTACCTCATGGCTAGCGGCGTACAAGGCGGCGCCCCAGTGGGTTTTAACCCTCTGACACTCCTGCCAGCTTCTCTCCGCTTCTTCGGGTTCCAGAGGTAGGGAGGTACGGGTTATATTTGGTCGTATCGGTTGTCCACGGTGTGACGTTAGTAGTCAGCAGCAGTTCCCCAGGGTTTCGGTTGCCGTAGGTTGAAGCAGCTACTGAAGGAGAGTAGGACAAGGATGAGCCCGCATAGTAGCCAGTACTCCCGAGGTTGTTGACCGGTTGCTGCCCCCACGGTAAAGTTAGGGCTGATGCTCAGATCCGTTCGGACTTCTGTGGCGGTTCCAAGCTGGAGGGGGTACCAGTCCTGTTGGTTGCCGTTCACTGTGGTCCGTGGCTTCTGCCTCAAATGCACTCGAGGTGGCGACGGTTGGTGTAGTTAGGTGGCCCTTCGGTGTGAGAGTTCAGGATTTCCATAGTCATTCTGACCAGTAAGGGTTCATTACATGGGGTTGGAGATATTGGGGCAGCAACAGACTGGTATGCTAAGCCCTCTCAAGCACTTCCCCAAATGGGGGTTGATTCGCACCAGCTTCACCGGATATTCTCCTGTCTTCGCGCTGAGGGCCAACTCGGGTAGCGAATATACCCCGGTCATTGGAGGTCGTTCCTACTGTACTGCGACGGTCCGCGATGGCCGGGTAGTCTGCAATAGTGGCTCTCGATTAAGGGAGTACCTCAGTGGCCATTGACAGGCCGTTCTTACCGGTAACTGAGGCTTGGGTAGCGAAAATACCCCATAAGTCTGCATGGACATTCCGGTTCCCGTAGGCATAGCGGTGCCGGGTAGCGCAAATTTTCGGAAATTCCACTTAGGCCTCTCGACTTCAGCACGGGGGGCTTTGCCGGTTAGCAAAGATACGCCGGTTATATTCGAAGGCTGTTCGGAATCGATAGTGGCAGCGGGCTCGGGTAGCAAATATACCCCGATTACCCGTGATGCGATTGGTCCGTCCCCGAAAGAGTCCAAATCGCTAGGACTGAGGAACCAGGGTGGCAATTTCGCGGTTATGCTTTGGGGTGGCTTTGAGGTCTTCCCCAATGAAGGGCTGGAGTCTGGGGAGTTTCTTTCACTGTTCTTGGTGGGGACCGGAAACTGTCTTCGGTTCTTCCCAGTATTGTTCTCTCAGTCAGAAAATAAGGAGGTGGCATTCAGGTCCTCCTGTCTCACTCTACTGTCTTTAGACCCCAGTTAAAGACGGAAGAACTCTCGCGCAAATGCCAAAAGGGGTGTCCTCCAATTCTTTGGGGCTTTTAGTTGGCTCTCTGGGCCGGTCCGATTCAAAGTAAGTCACAAGTAAGTTTTCCCCAGTGATTCTGTATTTAGTTTGCGAGGGGTGCTTGTGCGGGGGGTCCCTGCCTTGTGGCAGACTTGAATTGCCTGGTTTTGTGGGTTGTCAAAAATTCAGGTGGGTTTTCCTCATTCTTATCTTCAACCTTTCTAGCTTCCTCCTTAGAGGTCTCCACTTTTGGGATGACTGTCCCCGAGCCAGTGGTTAAGGGGGTCAGCTCCCCCACGCCAGAAAAATATCCCCCTAGGTTCAAATCAAACTTGTAAAGAGGCGTGCGTATATACTTGCGACGCTCCTTTTCTTATTTTTCTTCTCCGCCCTCTGACGCTTCGGACACAACAATCTGAGGAAGTTGGTCACCGGGATAGGTAGGCCGGGGTTGGCTTGTAGGAAGAGTCATCTCTCCCGTTTACCCAACCGCATGGCAGGCAGAGCTTCCAGGTTATAGAGGCGGGGTCTTCCGAACGGGCGGGGTTGCCGAACACGTCGGGTATTAGGGCTTACCTAAAGGGGTAGCGCAGTAGGCGCTCGCGCACACGGACAATGGAACGGACGCGCACGCTAGGGCGCTACCTGACACTAAAGCCTAATTTAAAACTACCAGAAATAGGCAAAAGAAACACACAAAACTTGCCGAATTTAAGAGGTTTAATTGAAAAAAACAGGATTATAATACGAAGGCCATTTACGGCGCGAAATAAGCAGCAGGAAACGAACCAAACACGAGCGAGACAAATCAACACACTTTTTTTACAAAGACACACTCCAGACTGGCTCCATAACAAGTCAAGTCGTAGCCAGCATTTTACATGATAGAAATGAAACACATTGAGTAGTTGTTCACATGTTGTAACGGGCCGGACACCTGCTACCGCAGATTGACCTTTTCCCGATGAAAAATAGTCTTTTTATACTCCAAATTTACACAACTAACAAGGGCGCGTCAAAAACGCAGTTTGCCAATGTTCATTTTTTCTCTAGTTCATTTATTATGTCTACAGAAATTTTGAGTTCTACTCTTTAAGTTCTAAACCGATACATTGCCAAATTGCTGGAAAATTATATAAACATAGTAGGGCTTTTATATTCATTAATGTAAAGTTATGGGGAAGACTCTGTAAACTTATACTCTGTACTCTGTACTCTGTACTCTGTCAGTTTTCTCTTGTGCAGTTGGCTTCACTGGCCAGAAGTGCGGTTTGTTTTCTCTCTCCTAGCCAAGGGCTGAAATTATCAGGGGTGCACGTGTGACGGGGGTATCAGGGACCACGTCTGAGGCGTTCACACGTTATTTTTAAGTACTGAGTTTTCCCCGTTTTGATAATGTTTATATACTAAATTTATGCCCACTGTTCTGTTTCATTGATAATCAATGTTTCAGTGTTAGTAAATTGCTCAATTTTATGCTGTTGTTTCAAAGCTAGTTTACTGTAGTTAGTTAGTTAGCTGCTGACCGTAGTCAGCCTTTGCAAGCTTTGTGGTTTCGTCTTGACACCTATGGTGGAACGGACCTGTCCGTTGAGTGATTTCCAGGCGACTGCTCCGTAAAACCTAGCTCAGAGCTAGGCGTTATTCTCTGAATCGGCGAACTTGGCACGCGGTCTAAAACGTTAAATGGCGCTCTGCGCATTCTCTATTGCCTCCGTTAGTCTCCCGGTTCGAAGTTAAACACACAAGTAAAAGTTGAGTGAGTGAATGGAGGTAAGGGGGGAGCTCCCGGTGAAGCCTTACAATATGCATCAACTTTTTATTCAGTTACGTTAAATATTAAACTTAAATGGGCTTGACTCACATCTTTGTTTGAAAATCATCATATTGAGACCTGTTCTTGAACCACGGCAAACTGGCAAGTCCTTTAGGCTCCAACTCGCGGCACTGCGTCTCCGCAATGTCAACCGAATAAGCTTGCCCAGCTATTTTGTAGCACGTACCAACTCCAGTCAGCCAATCGATTTCTTTCCCAACGACGTCATCACAAGTGCATGCTTAAATATGCCAAATCAAAGAAAAAAGTATAAAAAAATCAGTAGAATCAGTATCAGTTTACTTGTTTGTTACGCTGTGGTCTCAGCTGCCACGTATAAACTATTGTAACTAAACTAAACTAAACTACTGCAAAATCTTAACTGCCTCGAATCTAATCTCATTTTCAATATGGTTTTACGTAGTTAGGTTTGCTTGATTTTCACATCGTTTTATTAAGAAATATTGCTTGATTCTTTACACACTTTGTAGATGCTCTTAAAGCGTGGTTTTAGTTCAGTTGAAATTTGAAACCTGCAGCACAGCGAGTTTCTATTTTACCGATTGACGAAATCGACGAATTTCTAATCGAGTCAGGCAATATTTTTTCGTAATAGAAGTATGTGCGAATCATATGAAAATGTAAGTAAAACCATGGTTTAGTAACACCACCTATGCGAAATCTACCCAAATGGTTTCAAGTCCTGAAACTATTGGGAAACCAATATCTTGCAAGAATGTGCATGCCATTGTGCTTGGCAACATCATCAGCGACTACTATTGTAGCGGTTTTGCAATGAAGTCGTCAATTTTAAACGTCTCACAAATCTACATACTCCAAAAAATTGCAGATGATACTTTGAGCGCTGCTATATTGACTCACAATTAGATACTTTCCACGATCCAGCGAACAGCAAACAGGACATCAACGCAAAAATACTATTCGCCACTTTCTAAAATATGAAGAAAACATAAGTTACATGTTAGTTATGTAATAGCAAAAATCTAGTCTAGTAAAAAAATATAGAGAGCGCATATGTCAGTCTGTATGGCACTTTAGATTTGGCAAATAAGTTCGTGCTTTTTGAAAATGGTTAATGGAAAATGAAAAGCTTTTTTCGGAACCAAGTCTGTCTCTTATTCTTTATGTAACTTAACTTTGGACATTTTTCTTTTGCTAGTAACTACTGCTTTTTTCAGATTACCTAAAGTTTTCACGAATTGGCGCTTGGCTTGCAGTTTGATCTTCAGTGTACTGTTATTTAGCAAATAATCTAGTTAATAGTAAAATTATTTAACTAGCCAAGAATTACTAGTTACAGCTATGCTGTTTTCAGTTGACACTAGAATGAACGAAAACAAAGGAAAACCTAGAGGAGGAACATTTGTCATGGTATTTAGCTCCAGTAACGTTATAATGTCCGATACGTTGTGTGCAGCCTACGCTTAACTCGTAATCAGTGAAGGCTGTATAAACATATCGTTACATAATTGTAGTTTTTTATGTATTTTTAAAATCGTATGAACAAGATGGTGGTAGTTACGTTTTCGACAGTTTTTATGACTTGCTACAACTTTTGATTGACCAAATGGTAACGAACGCGTGTAAGCGAAATCGAAATAGCACTTTTTGTGCTATAGCGCTTTTTTTATGCGCTATATGCGCTATAAGCGCTATGGAATTTGCTATATGCGCTATTTGCGCTATAGCGCTTTTTGGGGGTGCTATATGCGTCATGCTATATAGGTGCTATATAGTCATGTGCTATAAGCGCTATTTTTTAAGCCTATGAAAAAGATAGCGCTTATAGCACTTTGATGCGCTATCGTTTTGCTATATGCGCTATTTTTTAATATCGTCCATGAAAACACAAACAAAAAGTTTAAAAGAATGTTAAACTTCTTAATTTTAATTGAGATATCTTATACGTACTAAAAAGTACAAAAATTTTCATTAAAATAGCCGATAGCACAAAATAGCGCCTAAATAGCGCAAATAGCACCCTCAGGTGCTATAAGCGCTATCGAATAAAATAAAAATTTTATTT
>JASANF010020929.1:0-10216 GCA_030248245.1 Trissonchulus sp. WLG1_4 | reverse complement strand
TTGTATATATAATTATTAAACATTTAATTGCTTTTGTGTTTTAACTTGGGGAACCAGCAGCATGGGCTCTGATAACTCCGGGTTTGTGGAACCCAGAGATTGAGGCCAGCTATGCAAGACTACACGACATCTACGAGACGAATGGCTAAACGCCGACGCTGGGGGCACCGACCAAATTGGGGGGCATCAAAGTCAGGTTTTTTCACATCAAAGCACAATGTTTTTACGAATATGCGTAACTAAGGCTTCACTGATAGTAAACAAAAAAGATAGAAACCATCACGGAGACATCGCTAAAACTAAAAAGTCGCTAAAACGTCGTTTCGGAAAAAATTTGGAGGGGGTACCCGTACCCAACATGAAATGGGCGGGAGCGACAAAATGGAAGGGGGCGACCCCACTTCTAAAACTATGCCTGCAAGTGATTGTGCTGGTTTTTTTGCAGATCCAAGTGCAGCACCCGGCGGCCAAGTCGATGATTGAGATTAGCCGCACCCAAGACGAGGAGGTGGGCGATGGCACGACCTCGGTGATCATTCTGGCCGGAGAGGTACTGACCGTGGCCCAGCCATTCCTGGAACAATCCATGCACCCCACCGTGCTCATACAGGCTTTCCGATTGGCCCTGGAAGACATCATTGTGCACTGTCGCGATAGTCTCAGGTAGATCAGTTGCCCGTTGTACACAACATTAACTATCAGTGCCGTGTTGCACAAAACACTGATAAATTATATATCAGTTAGCAGTGAATTATTACTAAACTGCGTTGGACATAATTTACTGATAAAACTGATAATTATCAGTTATCAGTCTTATATAAAATGCATTGGAATTTAAATTACTGATAAACTTCGTGCAACGCTACACTGTTAACTGATAAAAATTCACTGATTAGTGATAATTGATAACTGATAAAGATTTGTGCAACGGCCCCCTGATCAGTGCCCTGCCTCTTGGCTGCGAAGGGAAGGGGAAAGGTAGAGAGCGTGCATGGGCATGTGGGACTCGGGGAGATTGCTGTCCCCCTCTATACACGAAATCGCTCCCACCCCCAGACAGGTCCGCTCCCCCTCTCTAAAATTGGCTTAGCAATTTTTAGTAATGTGTAAAATTTTTTAAAATTCGCCGGCCCCCCCCCCCCCCCCCCCCAGGTTCCCGCGACTGCATAGTGTTAGAGAGTCTGTTGTGATTGAAACTAAGAATTTCACTGTAATTGCGTTTTGGAAGTTTTTTATAGTGTCACCAATCACCATTTAGATCAGGAGCGAATCTAGGATGACATGTTTTTTGTGGGGGCGGGCAAAAATTTTTTGGTTACATTTTTTCAAGAGCAAAAAGTATTTTTGTCGGTTTATAGAAGTACCAAAGTGTTGACCCTTGTGTTTCAATCAGTTGGGATTGTCAATTTTTTTGGGGGGGGGGGGGGCGGGGTGATATGCAGGGTTGGCAAGTCTCGGGTTTGCAACCGAGACCGAGACCACCCAAACGAGACCTACGAGACCGAGACCAGCCGTTGGGGGTATAGTGGTGCGGGAAAAAAAAACCTATAGTCTGACCAAAAAGTGTATGTACGGAACTTCATTGCTTCATAGCAGCTTAGTCGTTTGAGGTAACCCCCATAATGTATATATCATTCGAAAGCATTTTGGATGGAGATTTTCATGAAGTTAAATTATTTCGGAAAATTTGAAGTTAAAAATTTTAATTCAAATAAAATCGATTTTTTTCCGCCTAATTGTAGGAAACCTAATGTATTAGATATCATTCGATAGTCCATTCCATTCTGCGTCTAACGATATATACAACATCACTACGTAAAAAACCTGTCAAAAGTTATCGAATTTTTTTAGTTTTGATTTTTCTATTGAAAAACGTCATTTTTGGCCCGTTTTATTCGCTGTAACTCAGCAAATACTTAACCAAATTTGATAAATTTTAGATGAATAGACGCGTTGTGACCTCGCACAGTATGTGAAAGTAATAAAATTTCAAAATTTGATTTATTTTATCTTTATTGAGGATTTTATGTTGATTGATTTTGTTTTTGAGTGTTTTGCTGGATGTTAATTTTTTAATGAGTACTTTTTTAAATAATAAAAAGAAATAGCTAGAGTACTAACTCCGAATTCTAGTTTCATAAACCGTCTCAGAGCTTTCGTCCGACCGATTGACGTCTTGACGCTCATTATCAGCAGTATCATATTCGTCATTACTCTCCGCACGACTCATAATTCAGGTACTTAAGCTCAAATTCAAACTAAAACACAAACCAAAATATAAATAAAATTAAATTATAATTAATTTAAACATTTCCTAGTTAAGCATAAATTTTAAAAATTATTTATACCTATTTATAATATAAATATATATATACATCTATATATCATAGTGATATGTAATAGTGATAAGTATGTATATCATACGTAAAAGGTAAGTTGAGATTAGTAAAGAAACGCATTCACGGATCGCTTTGTTATGCCCGACAAACCTGAAGGTGGGACTCATCAGGGGCTTACTTTTAGGTTTCAATTTTTATTGCTGAAATAATTTAAAAAAGTAATTTTTTTTAGAATAGTAAAGTCGTTTCATCCCCCAGCGATCAACTCCATTCACACTTGGATTAGTATAAATACAACTACGTATACATTTATGTGACACAAATTTACGTATATTATTTAGTAATTAGTTTCCATAACTTATTAAAATCTTCATTTTTGGAAAAACTTTTCAGCTTTTGGTGTTTGAAACAAAACAGAAGACAATTATGTTTCAAATACTTTTTGCTGTAGCTTTTTTCAATCAAATATTTCACAAGTTTTTTGCATTTAGTAACAAAACTATTCATGTCGGAGCAAATAGTATTATATCTACCGAGTTCATTTAAAAAAATTGTATAAGCTCTATTATTTGAAAAGTTACCTCTTATATCAGGAAATTTTACAACTTTGAAATCGAAAACTTCCGTTTTATCATATACGGAACAACAAAATTGTTTATTGTTAACTTCAATATTAATATCTAAAACATTAGCTGATTTTATATCAGTATTCTCTCTATTTAAAGTTAATGTTCTGGGATAAATATTCATAATATTCAATTCAAATACACCGAAATCATTAAAAACCGTTATATCATCAATATATCTAAAAATATACTTCAATTTTAACAGTTGAGCAAACTCGTGCTTATATAATAGGTGCTTAACATACTTAAATTCATAGTAAAACAGAAATAAGTTAGCTAAAAGAGGTGCACAATCAGTCCCCATAGGTATTCCCTTAATCTGTTTGTAAATTTTATTCCCGAATGTAAAAAACAGATTTTTAATTAGCCAATTAATATTTTCGACTAACTTTTCATGTGTCAAAAGAATCCCTTTATCTGAAGACAGACCCCAAGAAGCACTTTTTTCGTAAACTATAATTTTTCGGTCACGATTGTTAGCAAAAGCTAGCTTAATAACGTTATTCAATGCAATCATTATCTCATCATGAGGAATACTGGTGTATAGCTGACCAAAATCATATGTACGTACTGACCTGGCATCTCTGCTCTTATTTAATTTTTCAATAGCCTCCATAATTAAAGAAGATCTGTCAATGATCCAAAACATGTTAACTTTAGACTTGGTGTTATTATAAATAGCTTTAGCATATAATTTCAGTCTACTTAATACTAATTTCAGAGCAAAGCCTATTCCTTTAGACATACTTTTATTAATAGCTTTATGGCTAGCAATGATAGTTCTATAGGCTAAGGGTGTTTTATGAAACTTAGGTAATATTTGTATATAAGGTAAATCTATATTATTATTAGCTAATTTCCAACCAAAATTCCGAACTTCTGTACTTATATTGCTGATTAACTCATTAAGATTCGTATCTACTTCTACATAAACATCTTTGCTGTTTGTCAATTCATTAATAATTACATTAACATAATACTTTTTACAAATAACTGCATAGGTTTGGCTTGCTTTATCAATAGAAGTAAAGACATAATTATCTTGCAACTTTTTCAGTACATTAAAATCTAGTCTAATGCTGTTGTCATAGCGATAGTGCTGTCTACTACTTTTATTCATACTGTTAGCTATAGATAACATTATATGATTAATCCATTCTGTAAATTCGAACTCACAAACATTTGCGTCTTTAGCTATAATCTTTATAACATAATCCTTAAGACAAACTCTAACATCATTCAATACAATAGCCTCATTTATATATTTAGGTAATCTAAATTTGGTACCATATTCAAGAATTTTTTGCATCATATCATTATTGACTATAGACATATCACCGGTAACTACATGTAAACTACTGTTACATAAATATTTTAAATCTTGTAAGTAACAATCACATCTTAGATCAGAAGTCAAAAAGTTATCTACGTCAAGTTCTGATATAACCTTAGCATAATTAAAAATCATACTGGAAGTAGGTCTGTCATACTTATAAATAACCATAGGTAAGCTGTAATCATGGCTAATACTGTATGGCCAAAACTTTTTATTTTCTTTAAATATTCTACTAAAATTTATATAATCCATAATCTTAGAACGAAAATTAAGCAATATCATATTTTTATTGGGTTTCTTAGTACTTCTCTTAATTCTATTAATCATTTTAGTCATACATAAATCCATCAATAAGTCATTAAACCAATTACTGTCGTCATTATCTAACAAAAGTAGAATTAACTTTCTTATTTCAGATTTACGTAAACTAAAAATAATAGATATAATTTTACGTTTTATGGCTAGTATGTCAGTTGACTCATTAACTAAATAATCATAAAATAAGTTGATATTGTATCTAGTTTGAGTACTTGAAGGCTTTTTACTGCCTCTTATCCTAGACCTGGGAGATTTATAAAAATTCATAAACACCGGTACATTAGGGTCCGAATTTCTTAACTGATCATTTAAGCCATACGGATACTTAGTTCTTAATGTCTTAATCCAATATTCTTCTCTATCTAATAAGCGACTCCGATTCATATCAGCATCATTATTAAATATTACTTTCTCAATTATTTTAAATTTAAAATTTTTGCATCCTCCATTTCTAAAATGGAATACTAAATTAAAGCATCCAGAAGTACCATTACCTAAGATTGCTCTTATATGTTCCAACATTCGAATTCTAAACTTTCGTTTAGTTTGCCCAATATATTGGGCGCCGCAGTCTGTACACACTATTAAATAAACTACATTTTCAGTATCGCAAGATAAGATTTCATTTTCTTCAGCTGTAACATTATAAACTTTGTTTTTATAAGTAGAACAAAAGGTCATCTCTGTGTCCATTCTTCGACAAACTTTACAACTTGCTCGTTGACAAAATTCTATTCCCTGCACAGGTGTATACCACCGAAGCTGTGCATCCCACCCCTAATGCACAAGGTGGACGCGGGTAAGTTGGGTACCCGGGGGCTGCCCGAGTTTAAGGAGGACCCCAGACTAAAAGCCCACCATCCCAAGTGTAGCCAAACCCAGGGCGAAACCCGCGATTTTTTTAAAAAAACCCTTGGGTCGGTTCACACACTTGGTGCATTTTTACAATATATGGCGAGATAGCTTACTCGCTTAATTAATGATTAAAACTTTTTATATTAACTTAGTAGTCGAATTCTTAAATATAGTTAGATAATAAAAGAGCACTAAGTGCTTTTAATACTGATATCGAATTACCCGTTTTTTTGACCAAAAATAAACACGGACAACAGAGAAATGTTCTTCACACTTTACCTCAAATTCTCAAAGATTTTATTCAAAAAACTTAACAAATAACAATAAAAATAACAATTAAACAATTAACCTTTTAAACGACAAACTCCACAGTATTTCTAGACTTTAGAGCAAACAAATGGTCCATCAACTAAATTAATAAATTCCTGGGGCACAGTAAAAACAGTATATTCTTGGCCGTCGATAACAATGATAGGGTCTGAATCAGCAGCTCTATCAACGACTTCCACTCGACCACGTAAGTTTTTCTTCGAAGCTAGAATCTTCTGTTTCAGTTTACCCGGATAACCCTTCATGGCCGCCTTTACCGGTTCATGATGACGTTCAATGATAATCGGCTTCAGATTCTTCTTTTTTCTTTCCAAATTCAAATCCTTCAGATTTTTACAATTCCGCAAAATCTTGAACGCCAGATCAGCCTTCACGAGTGCCACGATCACTGGTTTTGGTTTGTTCTTGCTCTTCATACGATGGCAAGCTTTGACTTGATCAGCCGAAAAATTATCGTCAAAATATTTCTTGATAAAGGCCACAATATCGTCAGTCAATTTTTCATCATCTTCCAGGTCATAGTTACGAATGATCAGGTTTTCTTTCCTGCTATGCTCGGCTTCTTCACGAACTCGTCTTTCTAGCTGTCCGAAACGTTCATCATTCTCAGTATTCATTCTTCGCATTTTCTGGAAAATTTCTTCTTTAGCAGCATTCACTTCAGCTTGAATCATCTCAACAGTTCGAAAATCAGAGGTGCCAGACATAGGCGTAGAATGTGACGAATGAGGCGACTGCAATTTTCGTTTCTTGTCTCGAGCAGGAACACCTAAATTAAATTGACAATCATAACAGGCTATACTAAAATGCCATTAAATTATTTTAGCGAAAGCAAAGGATAAGATTGATACCATCCCGTTGTTCAAAAGAACAACAGTTTTGATAATCCCCACACCAAAAGGTGTGAGTTTTGATGTCCCTTACCGTCGTAAGGCTTGAAATAAAAGAATAAATTAAATTGATAAATATGTATTGAAATTTAATTCAAAATAGTGATTATAGTTGCTTGAATAATCCCCTCATCCTAGGAAGAGAGTTTTGAGAATCCCCTCGCGCAAAATGAGGGTTTTGATAATACTTATATATATATATATATGATATTTAAAATTAACATCCTAAATCTAAGTATAACAAAAAAGGTTAAATTAAAATTAAGAAAATGTAAACTCAATATAATATAGATATGGAGTTATATAGAATATAAATTAGATAACGTCGTAAAAAGAGGTGCAATAAAGCACCAACCCAGAACGACTTCATGGGAGCAAACCTCAAAACCTTTTGAAGTCGTTAAGGGTACATAAATTATAAAAAAGAAATAGCTAGAGTACTAACTCCGAATTCTAGTTTCATAAACCGTCTCAGAGCTTTCGTCCGACCGATTGACGTCTTGACGCTCATTATCAGCAGTATCATATTCGTCATTACTCTCCGCACGACTCATAATTCAGGTACTTAAGCTCAAATTCAAACTAAAACACAAACCAAAATATAAATAAAATTAAATTATAATTAATTTAAACATTTCCTAGTTAAGCATAAATTTTAAAAATTATTTATACCTATTTATAAGTATGTATATATTCTGATGATATCTATATATATAATAGTGATAAGTATGTATGTCATACATACGTATTGCGTATGTATATAATACGTAAAATTTTTAACTTCAAATTTTCCGAAATAATTTAACTTCATGAAAATCTCCATCAAAAATGCTTTCGAATGATATATACATTATGGGGGTTACCTCAAACGACTAAGCTGCTATGAAGCAATGAATTTCCGTACATACACTTTTTGGTCAGACTATAGTGCTTCCTGGCCGTACCTTACGACATAGGACCTTTTTGAGTATGTAGGTGGAAAGCGCATCCCAAACTTACTTACCACACCAATTTCTGTGCAGTTTTGAGGCCTATAGCATTTTTTATAAAATTTCAAAATTTTGCATGTTGAAAATTTCCGAAGTGACAAAACTTTCCAAATTTTTGACTTGTCATAATTTTTCACAAAACCATTTTTGGCCAACGTTGTTTGCACTTTTCAAGAGAGTTACCTTTCCTCTATACTTCTGAAGCTCAAAAACAGTGATAAACGTTGTGGTTTACCTGTGACAGTTCAAAGTTTGTGCGGGAAAAAAACCCTATTGCGGGGAAAAAACCCTATTTTGTTTGGCGACAATTTTTTGCTAAACTCACCCATTGTTGATACAAAACTTGACTGATCTGGGGTAAGAACATGTGTAGACTTCATTGAAACCGTTTATTCGGCCACAAAACGTCGTTTTTTGTCGTTTTGGCCCATACCCCGACACCCCGTACGAAACCTGTTTTGGTGATGTTTCACCAAAATTTTTGCATTTTTTGGAATATTTAGGCTTTAGCTGCTGCGTACCACCTAAATTAGGGATGGAAGTCTCGGTTTTTTTTCCGAGACCGAGACCGAGAACACGAAACCGAGACTACCGAGACCGAGACCAAATTCCGAGACCGCCAAAACCGAGACTTTGGGTCATTTTTTGCCATTTTTTCACCTATTTGTTTGATAACTTTTTACAAGTTTTTAGGTAAACTTACAAGACCATGGTCAGACACCTTATGTATATATAACTAACAGCTTCATCACGGCAATGTTAGTTACGTTCCTGGTTCTTTCCTCCTTTTGTGTGGATGTGGGGCCGTGTCTACTTAAGGTGGTAGTTCCAGAATCGCAGTTTCTTAACATGAGGCTAATTTCAAAGCTCTTTTTCAGAACAACCAGTAAAGAACGAATAAACTGGCTACAATTTTTTGAAACAAGACTCAAACCTGTCTACTTTCACGTTATAACCACTGATAAAATCCCACGTTAAGACTAGCTACTCCATTGGCTTACAGTTCAGAAAGCCAACACGGTAGCTAGTCTTAACCATGATATTTTACACCAAATAAAAAATGCTCTGGGTGTTTTTGAGTGTAGTTTCAGAAAATCATTGTTTCTGTATATGTAGATCTGTCTGAAAAACGGGTCACTGCGATTATGGAACTACCACCTTAAATACTGTGAAATTTTGACCTCTGTCCCAAAGCAGACGCAATTTGTCCTTGTTCACGCCAGAAAATAGCAATTTCAGACACTGTTTGCAGTGTTTGGCTGAATTTAGTTAAAAATCGCTCAGCTTGTATTGGAATTACCAATGTTCTGCTAAAATATACACCCAAGATAAAAAGGGTTTTTAGCTCAATTAGACCTGCGCGTCGTGACGCTCTTTCATTCTTTGCCTCCGGCGTGACAACCCTTTAAATTGTGCGCCCTCAATCCCCTGGGACTAATTTTTAGTTGGGAGTAGAGTCTTCCCTTTTCATCCACCGAACTACATGTGTCACCCTCACCGCATAATTTTGAGTAGTGCGTCTAGTTGAACTTTCACAGATTTTATTTTTGATTTTTTGCTAAACTCACATATATGCAGGGTTGGCAAGTCTCGGGTTTGCAACCGAGACCGAGACCGAGACCGAGACCGAGACCAGGCTACCGAGACCACCCAAACGAGACCTACGAGACCGAGACCAGCCCTTGGGGGACCTTTTTTTTCAAGTTTCAATTTCAAAATTTTTTGAGATACTTTGAATTATGAAAAATTTGTAATTAAATTACAAAAAAATGACCCTTAGGTTATGAGGTATGAGTGTATGACTTGCGAAGTTGCGAGAAACTCAACATTATCAAAAAAATCTTCGTAACTTTAGTAAGTTTTCAAAACTTTAAGTCTCATCTGAAATACCGAGACCACCCTATGGCAGGTCTCGGTTTTCCTACCCAGACCGAGACCCAGACCGAGACCGAGACCGAGACCAGACCTAGTCTCGGGTTTTTTCGAGACCGAGACCGAGACCGAAACCGAGACTGCCAACCCTGCATATATGACAAAACATCAAAAATTAATAAAACAATCAAAATATCCTAATTTAAAGTAAATAAAAAAATAAGACCTCACCAAGATTTGAACTAGAGATTACTGGATTCAAAGTCCAGAGTGCTAACCACTACACAATGAGGCCATGAAGATACGTTGTTAACTGTGACTAATGTACGTTTTTAAGCAGCACTGATTGGCAAATACATAAGTAACCAGTCTTGAACACCAAATCGTGAATGTTGTAAAGTATATGTTGGAGCCACAAATCACTAATTGAAACTTTGATATATCAGTCTCACAGCTAATTTTAAATTTTAATGACATTTCGCACACCTTGATGATTACTTCCGGTGTTCCATTATTTGTATTGCCTTTAGAAATTTCTTAACTGTCAGTCCGGTTAGCCCAGACGGCAGAGCGTCCGACTGAGAAACGACGGGGTGGCGATCGATTCACTCCAGTGTGTTGCTTTTGTCTCTTTCGCTATTCTCAGTGGCATCATCTGTCA